>CAJVPT010000019.1:0-57121 GCA_910592055.1 Acaulospora colombiana
GGAAATAAAAAATGATTAAATCGAAAAAACTATAAAAATACTATTAGATGATCCCAAACTTTTGTAAGCTACCGTATGTTATTATTATAATTATTATTATTATTGATAATATTAAACCTTTTTAAAAATTATAATTTATAATAAAAATATAAAAATAGAATAAATAAATAAGAATTTTTATGCAATATATGATAAAATTATTGAATTAATTTTACAATGCAATCAAAAATTTTTTATATTAATTTATATTAATTCATCAGTATTCCATAGCTAATAAATTAATTGTTTTCCAATAAATTAAAAATTTAATGCATAATTATTACTTGTATCTAAAAATAAGTGCACTCATTTCTAATTTTGTCTATTAATACAAGAAGAACGTTTTGTTTGTTTCCCTCGACATCGGGCTTGTCCTAAAGCGGTAAGTTATTTGCAGATCGGCCGAAAAATGGGTATTACTATGCGTGCACGAATTTTTTGTTTTGCATGAAACGCATTAGATAATTAGATAGGAATTGTTGACGTTCTTTATTTGAAGACGGCCAACCTCGTAAACACGGACAATAGCGGGAATCAAACCTAAAGATTGTCTTTGCGGGTATTTCCTACCAAACATTTGAAACGATCGGCGCCTAGCCGACTTTCAACAATCTGGCTAGAATTAGCTTATCGAGGTTTTTAAGACTGTAACAGTCGGCGCTCTTGGTTTTGAAATAATAATAAAGGAAATTACGTAAATCAAAGAAAGGGTGCAAACAAAGAGATTCATTCTGTCATGCACTGAATTAACATTCAAGTATTCACTATGGTAATGTTAGTCTCAAACACGGTAATAAAGAATTGTCATTCGACCCGGAGAACCAATAATGCATTACGCTGAAAAAAATAAAGTGTCTTTTGTACTTCAATTATTTCCAATGATCGTTGCCTCTTATATTATGCGGATTGTCTTACACGAGGTCTCACCAATTTCTCAACTCTAATATATGCAATTATATCAATTTACTCATAATGGTAACCAGATGCGACCACAGTGTCTTTGCATTCATTTTATAGTTTTACAAACAAAAAAAAAAAGGGTTGTCCTTTCTTAAAAAAAAAAAAGGAAGAAGAAGAAGTCACCTTAGCTTTATTCTCTCACCTCTCGTCTCTTCCTCCATCCATTTGACCATTCTTTTGAATAATAACCATACTCTTTCAATTCCTGCAACTTCGCAATCCACCTTGGATCTATATTTTCATAATATACTACCGGCGGGCCGTTGTTCTATTATATTCACTAGCTTCGACAATCTTTCGCGATATATTTCACCATTTAAGACTATACCAACCATACTCAGTTTCATATTATATGAACGAGATTGTAATAATAATATAGTAGTAGACTGCGTACGAAAGAGACCTTCTAATACTTGCATTATATATAGCCAACAGCTTCTATATAATCTAGGAAATGGGTATCTGCTGCTGTAAAGAAGAGGAAATTGATTTCAATGCCGAGGGTGAGCTGTGGATACTTTTTTGTTCCGTCGATTCTTTCTTGGTTTTAGAATAATGTTTGTTCATACATTTCGATTTAATTTGCCAATGATGTAGTTGAATTATCGCATTTTCATCTGCTGAGATCTGTGGGAAAGGGTGCTTTCGGAAAGGTTCGTTTTCGAATGTGCCATCAACTACTCAATTCCACGATAACTAATCTCTTGAACTCCAGGTCCGCGTTGTACAACACAAACATACAAAAGTTCTGTACGCTCTTAAATACATTAATAAGGCAAAATGCATAAAAATGCGCGCAATAGAAAACATTATACAAGAGCGTCGCCTATTAGAGGAGATCGATTATCCGCTGGTGTGCAATTTGCGATACGCTTTTCAAGATGATGATAACATGTTCATGGTTCTCGACCTAATGTTAGGGGGTGACTTAAGGTTCCACTTGGAGAGACAAGGGAGTATGAAGGAAGAGGTGGTGAAGTTCTATGCTGCCGAAATCAGTCTCGGATTAGCCTACTTGCACTCCAAAAAAATTGTTCATAGGTACACCATTATTAAATTTATGGGGGCTGTCTGATTTTGCTTTGCCGAAGAAATATTATAATTCATGCATTGATTTCCACTTTCCCATATAGAGATCTGAAACCCGATAATATCCTCTTGGATGAAAAGGGACATGCGCATTTGACTGATTTTAACATAGCTGTTCATTTCAACGAGAAAAAGCCCCTTACGTCAGTTGCAGGTTCTATGGCTTATATGGGTAAGTGTATTTGTCGAACCACCCTCGACCACCATCAACAGGACCTAACAAGTATCGTCGATTTTTCTTTTTACAACGAATTAGCACCCGAAGTGCTTAGCAAGAAGGGATATTTTGACTCGGTGGACTGGTGGTCTCTTGGCATATTGATATATGAACTTCTTTTCAGTAAGGTATCATAAAAACTTATCAAATAATCTCCTGAAGGTTCCAATTATTTCGCGTAGCACCGTCCTGACATTGACATTCATTTCCGTTTCCGCATTAGCGCCCATTCCGTGGGAAGACAAATTCCGCCCTAACCCATGCCATTATGAACGAGCCTCTACATTTTCCGGAGAACGTTCGTGATATTATTTCCGATGAGTGTATAGATTTTATAAAACGAGTAAGTATCCGCAGAAAGCTTCCGACTTTTTAAATTATGTAAGGCATGCATGTGCATCAATTGTTTCTATTCGACGATTATAGTTCTGTGAAAGGGATATATCAAAGCGCCTTGGTTGTGGGCCAAACGGTTTAGAAGATATCAAGCGTCACCCTTGGTTTAAAGGCATAGATTGGGATATGCTTGCTACAAAACAAGCAAATGCACCATTTATCCCAGACGTAAGTCTATTTATTTATTTATTTATTTGTTTGTTCCTCCCGTGATCATTTTGTTAACTCGATATTTAAATTTTTAGCCTAAAAGAGCCAACTTTGATGCTACACATGAACTCGAGGAATTGCTACTTGAGGACAATCCGCTTAAAGCCAAAAAGCGTGCAAATCCTAACCAAGATCTCAGCGGACTTTCTAGGGAAGTGAGAATGATGGAGGAAAAGTTCTTGATTTACGATTTCACCAAGATGTGTCGAAGAGGTTATAGCAACCATAATCGCGCCACTTCCGCCGAGAAAAGGAGTAGTCAAGTAACGAGACGAAAAAGTGAAAGTAGAAGCAGTGGTGGCAGCTCTACGGCAATTGACCATATGACAATCAACTCTTCAAACATAAATCCAAATTTTAGTATGGACACGAATGCTTCCCTTTTGCCAACTCGTCCACCATCGGCAAAATTGGCGCACATGCGCACGGAATCGGATTTGACCACAGCAGGACTCTCTGAAGAACTTAAAGAGCACAAGGATAATAAAGAAAAAACGAAAGGCGACTGGTTGAGTGAAAGGCCCACGTCATCTCAAAATCGCGATGTTGGGAAAATGTCTGGATTCGTATTAGGCGCGGTCCCAATCAATGGTAGATCGAGTCCGATAGTAGCATCCAACGATTCAGATGGTTTTCCAATGAGACCACACCTTTCAGGTTACGTCTCACCCTCACCATCTGTTTCAACCTTGGTGAATCACAAAAGAGGTTCTTCCTTTTCATCGCCAATGCATGCAACTTCCTCGTTAACTCCACCGCCACGGATTCAACAGACCTCCAAAAAGGTGTATAATACCGTTACTCCACCTTCCTCACGGCCCACTTCACCTAACCCACATCCTTCGATTTCTGTCCGCTCGCCACCGCAACAAGCATCCCATAGCCCCGACTCTTTAAACGTTTCAAGTGTCGAAGAGCATCCTCTCGTATCACAACCTCTAACGCTTCATCAAGTTCCGCCTAATTCCATATCACTACTGTCTGCTAATGTCATTGATGATGCTTGCAATCATTCGGCAAGAGTGCGTTCGTTATCTCCACCGTCAACCAATAGACGAATTGAATCTTCATCAAACAATAGGCGCATGTGGGAAAAAAACGGGGATCAATATGATGGCCATTCGACGAGCGGAACTTCTGCGGGCAGCGGCTTCTCGTCAGAAAATAGTAATGGTGGTGGGGTTGGTCATCTGAAGGGACATTATCGAAACGCTAGTGATCTAAGCTTAGAGTCCGAGGATATAAGTGTTGTAGACGTTACCACGGGTATATGAAAATGATATTGGTTAAATTGAACTAATTACATTGACACTCTGATATTGTCACGGGTGAGAAGCCATGCCATCGATAAATACGTAATTACATATAATTTTGTTCAAGTGCCGCATCATCAAAGGACACTTTCTGCTACTCCCTTTCATTATTCAAGTTTATCCTCTTAATGTAACATTATTTTGTAAATCAAAGCGAAAAATAATTTATTATATCAAAATTTTCATCTCATTTCACTTTTTCTTCCTCGGGTAATTTCAAATCTAAATTCACAGTGTTCATTCTATTTCAGCATAAGTACGCATGTATTTGCTAGAACTGAATCTTACCCAATGTGATGTAAATAGGATTATTTATTTATCATCTTTTTCCAAATCAATTCTTGATTTTTTTTTTTTTTTTTTTTTGGAAATTACCTTTGAAAGCGATCGAAAGTTTCCCGAGACTAATTCGTGAATTCATGTTGTTAACCTCAACAATGTCCCATCCTGATACCGTCCTAAGTGGTGAATTTTATTCACCAATAAAAACAAAAGGGCCAAATTCTTTAATCGATTGAGATGGATTGCTTCGTCCGGTAGTAAAAAAAAAAAAAGAGACAAACAAAAAAAAAAGGATCATATTTCGTCCTCAATCATTATGGCTCTTTTTGAAAACCGAAAAAGCATTCTCGATGGTTTTTAAAATTAATTTTAAAAAGCGATATGTATATACTGTATATATACGTACAGTATATACAGCCATACCTGTTATTTAATTAATCCGTTCAAATCTCAATCGAAACTCGTTCAATTGGAGGACCTGGGTTTCAACAAAGATCGGTAAAATATTTTTTTTCGTCATGTGTAATGATTTTAGTGTATGCATTTCGGTTGCCCGAATATCTCAACGATCAAATACTTTAATAATACTTTAATCTCGCAAAGGTTCAATACTAAAAAAGTATAATTATTTGAAAGACCATCAACTGCGTAATAATTGCAACTTGGCTTTATGATTATTTGAAAGACCATCAATTGCGTAATAATCGCAACTTGGCTTTCAATTATTCCTTAAATTGAGCATAATATGCTGCAAATTATATACTGTGTAAAGAAAATAAAGGATTTTTTTAAAATCATTTGTTCATACGTGATATGAAATGTAAAGGTGACAAACAATTGAATTTATTTAAATTGTTGAACATTAAAAATTCATCCTAAAAATAAATAAATCGCTACACTATTTTAAAATATATATTGTATATAAATATAGTTCAAGAAATATTAATTTCTAATTATTTTATATACAGTAAATTTCGATCCTAATCAAATGTATCCGAGAGAAACAATAGAAAATATTTCTTTTCAAAAACGTTCTCGTGGTTTTAACAGCGGCGATTCTTAAATTACAAAGTTCATTTGTTTTGTTGTTTACAAAGTCTTGCAATTTCAATGTTAAGGGCCCACACCCATTCCTCTCTTTCGGACCGATTTCTTGCTCTAAACACCCAACATTCTCCCGGGTGATTCAATTTGATCTTTTTCTTAATGTTCAATCCAAACGGCCCATTCGCCTTCTTACCATTAAATTCCAATGTATATCTTTTCTTCCCCTTCCATATGACAAATGTGCATTCTTCGTTCTTATCATAACTACATAGTCCATCTTCATATTTCTTGGGGAAATCATTGTCCTTCGATGCCAAATTATACTTCGCAACGGTGGAGTAAAGTAAATCATGCTCTGTTATGCTTCCAGAATAGACATAACAATTTGATAAATTTATGATGCCTTTACGTTTATGATAACATCTACTGGTTGCACGACCGGATAACACCCGCGAATATACTTTAAAGTAGATCAAATGTCCTCGCGTTAGAATGTGGTGATAATTCCGGAAAGTACCGTGTAAATGAGTTTTAAGATACAATAATCCGGTTTTCTGTTGTGATGTGGTTTCATAATGTTGCAAAAAAAAAAAAAAAAAAAACAATTTTACGAAATCATTCAGAAATAATTAATTACGGAATAGTTATAGGCAAATACCGTGAGGTTACGACATCCGTTTAAGACACACCAATTCCAAATAACCGGATCGGCATATACTTTAAAGTTGTTGAAGTGTTCTTGCGTGTCATCATTGTCCACCATACTCACGTGATCATCGTCCTCCCAACGATTCACCCTGAATAAATTAATTCGTGTCTGCGCGTCATTCTCAACGCGAGCCTTCCAATATCGCACAAGATCAATAAGACGCTTAATCCATTCATCACTAGTTTCACGTGAATAGGCCTGTAAATAAACCAAAAGTCATAATTAGAAAAATTTTAGAGTATTCCGGATAATCTATGGCTTTTTATGCTGCAAGTTGTACCCTCCCTAACATGTTACCTGTAGGACGATTATCAAGTTATTCTTCATCACTATCTCAAAAGGAGTTCCCTTTCCTTGAGCTTCGTGCTCACAATTTCCGCCTTCCACATGCTCATGGTCATATCCATTACCGCTTGTGTGCCGCCTGACCTCCATCACGTCAGTTAAATTGACAAACCCGGTTGCATTAATCACTTGTCTAAAACGCCTTTTTAAATCCGCCCTTATAAAGGAGCTATTCCCCTCAGTTTGTCCTTGAATTTGCGGCGCAATTGCGTATATCAAAGGCTGTTTATTATTACATTGATTGTCATTTCCATCCGGAGAATTGGATTTTGGTGGAGGTGGAGGGGATATGGTAAAAGGTTTCATGAAGAAAAGGTAATGATCATGAGTAGAAAAATATAACCTCTTCGCTTTTTTCTTTCGGCCTTTGTTATTTGAGATTCTGCGGCACAGATAAAATTTATTATTTCGAAATGAAAGTTGTAAAAAATCTCATGTAACTCGATATAACCTTATAAGGTATCCTTCTACGGGAGGAGGTTCCTATGTAAGATATTGAAAGTAAGATGGTGAAATAGTTGCAAATGGATTGGTGAGGCATAGATCATTTTGATTCCTTACAGTTAATTTTGTTCCGTCGGCCAATGTAACGGACGTTGGATAATGTTGAGTAATACGCATTTGTAATTGATGCGTCTAAGTTAATGCGTTTCGGATTTTAAGTTAACATAAGTATCATTATATAGAAGGGTTGAATAGGTGACAATAAAGGAAAAAAAGATTACCTCTTCAATGAATTGTGGACAAACCAGAAAATCATTCCGATCAATGTTCTCATCATTCTCTTCCCAAATAATCCATTCAAGTCGATCATATCTCTTCCAGCACAACCTGAGGTCCCCGCTTTCCATCCATTCGTTCAACACATCCTCCCACTCCCTTACGCCCGACAATTGATCCAACACGACTTTCGTTACCTCCTCTGCCGTAAGCCGAAATGCGCGATCGCCATCCTCTAATGGAATGTGAATTTTCACATCCAGATCTGGCACGAAAACTTCGCACACAGAAGGGATCGGTTTTACCAGAGGTCTTGGGAATAACCTATAAAGGAGTAAATACCACTCGGTACTTAATGCTTTGGTCCTTGGACGAAACGTGATTATTTTCATCCCATGTTCGCAAGGGCTTATAAGCGCCAGAGTATAGTCGACCGCTGAGTATAGGGATAATCGGGTTTTTGAAGTGAAGTACAGTTTATCAACTCTGTCTTTCTACGAAAAAACAATAAATTCGTTACCAGCAATTCATGGGTCGGGAAATCTTCAAATCCTGGAGAAATATTATCACTCACCTTGTTCTTGTAAAACTCTACTTTTTCAGGTCGCAACTTCACGATGTACTCCCTCCATCCCACCGAATAAACAAGACTTTGTTTTAAAGTGTATTCGTCGTACCTTTGCGGTGCATGTATGCAATAATCGTGTCCAATTCTGACCAACATGCGATCTTCCTTGATGATCGATCCAGGCTCATAGTGGAAGTCATTCAAGAAACTAGCGACCGAACTTGTGTCAGAGATCGCATCGAAAATATTGTGTACATTCAAGTGCTCAGTTGTCGCCTCGTTATTTTGAAGTGAATGAGGAGATTCTGCAATGTCTGCGGATAATATTGATTCAGGATTTTCCGTGTGATCATTACTTTCCTTAGGAGGTGTCTCGATAATAGATGGTGGTAACAACAAATGCGAAAGAGGTTGCACAGCATCGGAGCTTGATGAAAGCATTTCTGGTAGTTTGTGTATTTCATTTTCCCGCGTGTGATACATTGGAGTGATGGGTTTTGACGACGGCATTTCCGACGGTGTATAAAAAACCTCATTGTTACTCGAAGGGCTGTTAACATCCGAACCGATAATTTCGGCGGGTTCGTTGACCAGAAAATGTTTGTCCGTGATCATTTCCGGAGAATTGCTAAACAACGAAGTACCACATCAAATCATCGTTGTACAGGAACTAGAACGGTAAATAAATATTACCTTTGTTCTTTTTTCAAGGCCTTATAGTCGAGTGGCGATATATTGGTAGGGCCGATATCGTTGATTTCTGCCCTAAAAGTCTTTTGTTCATGGTGTTCCCCACTACCACTTTTGGAAAACAAAAGTGATTTTTTCTTATAATCCCAGTTTACAGGTGTTGGACCGATGAATACTCGTCGACTGGTTGAATGAAGGTGCAGTGACATTGACTTGGATAGTGCGATATCTGAGCCGGATAGCGAGTGCTGTGGTGTCCATTGGTGAAAAGAATGGCGATTCTTTGACCAGACATTGTCGACAAACCCGGAATCCGTTGGCATTGCTTCTGTCGAAAGGTGAAATTGCAAGGGGTGTGTATTATTCAAAGAAAGTAGACGACTAAGAAAATAAAAGTGATTTCAGTATTTCAAGATTTTATTTATTTTTTTTTTCTATGGAGAAATAATCGTTGAAAATACTTCAAAGTTTGTCGACTAATACAGTTAATAAGAGGTTGTTAGTGGCTTTGCAAAAAAGTTATATCGACCAAATATATATAATTCACTTACCAGATTGATTCAATCGCATACGTTGTCAGAAAACTCTATTTAAAAGGCGAGCACATTTATACACAGTATGTCATGTCACAGTTACGTATTATAGAGAAGTTCTCTCGAACATTTGACCATACCCAGAATTTTAAGGTAGCCATCTTTGGTATCACTGTCACATGATTAGACATGATGTAAAGTAGTGGGGTCCTTATTTGGAATCGAATGTTAATTCTTACGTATTTTAAAGGGTGAAAATCCCTTAACTTTCACCTAAAAAGACAATTTAAAATACGCGTTCCATATATGGACAATCCTTTTCGAATTCCATTCATGAACTTGAGGCACAAGAGGTTTTTTTTTCCAAGCGATTCGGCGGTTTCTGTGATCAACTTGTTGGATCTTTAGATATCCCAAACAAAAATATTGCATGGTGAATTTTTATCTATATTTGGATTTTTTTTTTTTAAATTAGGAATTATGAAAAATAAAATCTTAATTAATTACTTCATTAATAAATATTTTGTGATTTCTCGAGTTTTCTCAATACTACTTTTTGCGGGATCCTTCCTGTTAAATATTCTAAAATGGTTTCTCTCTCTCTCTCTCTTTTTTTTTTTTTTTTTTTTGGATGAAAATTTCATTTGGTAAATTTTCCATACCTAATGGAACCGTTTTTCCAATGTACAGAATACACTATGCTAAATCCACCTTCTCTTACATTGTAAAATTGGTTAAATGGTATCCATTCGAGGAGATTACATATAATGCTAAATATTTCATTATCTTATCTAATTCTGAATTACCACTTGTTCGACTCGAAGGTTGTTTCTGAAAAAAATTTTTTAACATAGATACATCACAGTAACGTCTTGATTCATTTATTTTAACATAATACACGTCATTCTTTCCAACGGGTGTTAAAGAATTAGATCCAATACTATTTACTTTTTATTTACTGTATTTCTACACGTGTAGTTTACGTAAAAAAATGATCTGCAAAATTGGCATGTACTTCCACGTGATGCTAAAAACTCGACTTTTATAATGAAAATCGGCGTGCAGCATTTTTACATTCAAAAAATGGCTGACGAAGGTACGGGCATTGCTTTGAAGCAAGATTTTTGCTGATCATGGGGAGAGTTCACACCTTTTGATATTTCTCGCGACCTCTTTTAGAAAACATTATTCGTGATAGACTCACCGTCGAAGAGCGTACTCTCCGTCGAGTAACCCGAAAACATGCCACGTTCATTAGTTTCTTGGAGCAAGGAAACCTCAAAGAAGCGTGCGTATTAAATGTTGTTATTGCGTACGAGATTCCGTATTCTAAACCTTGGAAATTTAATAGGAGACAAAATTATAATGAATTTCTAGTGGATTTCTCAACGTACGAGCTTTCACTCATACGTTTTCAAATCATTCATGACATGAATCTACGAGAGGCACAGCATTGGGAAAAGGAATCACAGAGAATTGGTACCAGTCTATTTTCCCGGACGATGGCCATTTATTTATTTTTTTATTTTTTTTTGGATGGCACGGACGAATTGCATTTTATGATTGATTTTCGATCATTTCATATAGGAGCGGAAATCGAAGAGACCAAGAGTATAATTGAAAGATTAGAAAAGGAACTAGAAGAAGCTGAGGAGATACGGAAAAACAAAGTAGAATATGATTTGTTGGCGTCCGAAATAAACGAACATCAAACTCGAGATGAGTCCAAAGAGTAAGGCCTATTACATACGAATTAATATAACTTACATGTCCCGTGTGTGTGAATTCACCATCATTGGCAAATTTTTACAAGGGAAATAGCCACGTTGGACGAGGAGATCTCACAACTTGAGGAAAAAGAAAGGGTCATAAACGAAATCATGGAGCGTCGCAAGTCGCAGCTAGAGCGAATTGTGTCGGTTTTGAGGGAAATACATTCAGAGATACAAGCGGATCAAGAGCAACACAAATATATTTTTGGCGAAAGCGAAGCGCCCAACACTACACCTGAATCCATTAGAAGTGAGTCAGCATCACCCGTGGGTTCGCCAATCCCGCCACCACCGGAAATTATCCCGCAGGCAAATGGAATTAACGGAACGGACAAGGATATTCCGAATGAAAATGGTATATCAGACGATTCGACCAATGGCGTTGAGAGAGCGGCGACACCTCGAAGTAATGGTGACTCACCAGATACGATACGCATGAACATTGATGATAATTTGCCGTTAGATAGGGAGACCACTGATATGTCACTCAATGATGATGTCGTGGATGGTTCGCAAATCATCGATGAGGAAATATCTCGCGAGAATCGGAACGAGGAGGGTGCCATCGTCGACGAAAATGAGGAAACTGAGAGTGTTGTTGGGGACGTGGGCGAGGTTGCAGAGGGGGAGAATAATAATGCTTACGCGGCTGATGAAGAGGTTCTTGGCATCGAAGATATGGACGACGTGATAGCAAGTGAGGAGAACGATGAGTATCCGTGCCCCTTAAGTGCGGAAGAGGAAAATGATGAGATTCCTTTGGTAGATGAGGGAGAGATTGTGGAGGATGTGGACGATACGGACGATGATAGCGTTAACAGGAAGAGGAGACGAGACGTGAATGAAGATGACGTTGAAGATGAATCATTTGATCGAAAAAGGAAATGTGAGGTGGATGATGAAGACGATGAGGAGGGCGTAATATCAGACAAAAATCCGCGTTCATATGATCCAGAAGGAGAAGACGACGGCGAAATCCGATCCAGCGATGAAGGTGCAATAGAAAATGAAGACGACGATACCGAAACCATAGAAGATGTGGATACCGTACGTGTGATGTTAAAATTTATCTCAATTCCTGTTGTGACTTGTCAACCACTGAAATTCTCATTTTCTATTGTCTAGAATTGAGCCGAACACAGTTGACGGAAAAAAAAATTTTTTTTTTTAGACAACATGCCGCTATACATTACAATTCAGCTAAACTTTAATAAATTTCGATCGTGCGTTCACATCGATATATATTTATTCGATCAAACATTTTGATCATTTTCGCATTGTATGCAAAATTTAGACAATATTTCTAGAAATTTTTTGGTACAAGCTCCAATAAGTTAGAGAAGTCTTCCCATCTAACACTTTTTCTAGAAGATTTTTGTTTTTCTGTGTCAGATCGGCCGCCAGAATTTTCTTCATCACCCTTTTTAGGAGTTTTCTTCAGGGGTGCAAGATTATTTTCACGATTTAATGCCTTTGGAGATTTGCGAATGTCTTGTTCAGATACCATAAAACTTGATTGTCGTGAGAATAATTATCGAAAGAATTTGTTAATATAAAGTTCATACCGGGTTCGGTATATAAGTAAATCCATTTTCTTCTAGCAACTTGCGAACTTGATCTTCGGGTGTTAGGAAGTTCACGTCCGGTGAATTCTTTTGGTTCCTCGCCGATCGCCTCACAGGTGTCACAACCGAGGAGATACCGAATTCTGTATTAGACAACAGTTATAGGACCCGTATAGGCAAAAAAAAGCGTTGAGATTCAATTGAAGTGAATCAAAATACCCTCTCGTTCTTTCTTCTTTGCTTTTACCGGCGTCAAGACAGTCAGGGACGACTCCTCCATACTTTCCAGGTCTACCACAACTTTCTTATCACACTCCGTCTTTTCCTCCTTTTCGCCATGTTCCAAGAAGTTAGCATTTTCTTTGACCCCTTGTTGGTTTTCATTATTCTCGAAAATGGCGCTTTCGTAGTCAAGACGGAGGGCTGCGTCACTTTCAGCAGGACACACCGGCGATTCACCTATACCACTGGAACTGATATCTTCCATGTTTTCATTAATTTTCACGCTAGTGGGAAGAGACTTTAAAGAAGTGAAAAAGTTTTGAATTTTCAATTCTATGTCTTGGTCTGTGTTATCGTCGACCTTATCATCCTCCGTATTATTGGTGTCATTTTTTTCTTCCCTTGGATCCTTTAAATTTTGAGCTTTGAACTTAAATATGGGATGTATGGAACGTTTAGGTGTTGAGTCGAGGTTCGTCGAATCCCCATTGTCTTCTTGACTTTCAGGCAACCTATTCAACGAACCAGAATAAATTAAAGAACGTTCCCGAGGATTCAGTGGTGTCAAAGATGGTTTAACTTTTTGGGCTGCATCCAATTTGACCGTTTGACCATTATCCTTCTCAGGAGGATGATGATTTTTTGGAGGGTCCACCTTCATTCGTTGAGCTTTTCCGGTCAACTTCAACGTTGGACTTTGATATATTTTCGAACGTCTGCGTGGAGTCGATCGAGTCGTTGTTGGCGTGCATTCTGATTCTTGGGTGGTGGTGGACAAAATAGCCGGCGTGGTTACTGACTCGGGAGTAAAAGAGGCTTCACCTTTTTCATCCGATATCTGCACTTTCACGCGTTGGGCTTTTCCCGATACTTTCATCGAGGGACTCGAGTATATTTTTGAACGCCTGCGGGTGATTGCAATCACGGAAGGAGACGTCGTGGGCGTAGACGCAACATCACTGGGATTTGTTCTCTTTTGAGCGTCATCCGAAGTCTGATTTATAATCGATACGCGTTGCGGTTTCCCAGACACCTTAATCACCGGACTTGAATATATCTTTGAATGACCACGTATGGGCGTACTGTTCATGGAAACTGAAGTTGGTGTTGCCAACTCTTTATCAACTGGATCTGCGTCGTTATCTACATAATAATACCTTTCCCTTTCGCCGTCGTAAAATTTTATTTTATCCAAGGAAATGAAGTGTTGCGGTTCCTCGGATGTATGCGTGGTGGGAACCGAAATTAGAGACGGTGTCTTCGGCTCCTTGTCAACAGGAACCGTATATTCAAATATAATATTTTCCGGAGCCATCGTCTGCAGTGGTTCTTCAAATGTATGCGTCGAGGAAGTTACAAATGGAGTGCCCGGTCTTTTATAAAGCGGGATAGCGGTAGCTCTCATCGGAATATTCATGTTCGACTCCGTTCCTTCAATGTTATTGTCATCTTTAGGTGACGTGGGTGAGGGCGTAACCGTATTTTTAGAATGCTTCGGTAATGGCTTCCTGGGATTTCGAACGGGCGTTCGATATTCATTTTGTTTGATAGGTGTTGAAATCGGTGCGCTCTTTGTAAAGGCAGTTTTCACCGTCCTGCTCACTCGAGGTTTTTGAATTTCGATCGATCTCTTTGGTTTAATTGGCTTCCGGTTTCTACATAAGAACACAGTTATAGGTTGAGAGGATAAGCGACGAGGGTGTAGAAAGAGAAAATCCTTTCATTACTTGAGTCTCTCCAACTCTTTCTTCTTTCGATACTCCTCCAACAGGCGGCGTCTTTCAGCTTGTTCTTCTTCATGAGATTTTAGAATGTCAAATGGTTCAACTTTTTCTTGCTTCTTCTCAACAGTTTTACTTTCACTATGTTTAGAAATCCTTCGAGGTCTTTGAATAGGCGCAAACCTTTTCGGCTTTTCCGCTGGGGCCTTCGAAGAATTTTTTAGGCGTTCGCATATGCTTTTTTTGTTCTCTTTGTTCATTGTCTACTCAAATGTTGCATAAAGCTTTAAAGGTTTAATTTAATAAGTGTCGAGCGTAAATTTTATTTAACTTGAAAATTCAAATGTAAACACGATTATCAACATCACGCATGACATCACGCTAAAAAAAATGGTACCACAAATAATTGACCTAACTAATTATGACCTATCCTCGAAGCCTAACGTCATAGATGCCACGCGACAAGGGTTCTTGTTCCACGAAGTCCAGAACAGAAAAACGGCATCCACTTCTAAACTTTTTTCACACGCTGCAGCGCCATCATATTACAAACTGTGCGTCTTGTATATCTTCCCTTATGCGCCTACCCTTAGAGGTAATATCGTCATTTTGAAGTCACGGAGTCACGTACTTGCACATCATGACCCAATCAAGAAAAATTAAATAGATAATCCTCTAGGTTTTCTTTCCGTCACGAACATATCTCGCCTTTATGTCTGAAAGTAACCTAAATTCGTTTATCCCCGTCACAGCTGTCGCTAAAAAAATTGCGACCTCAAAGCTTGCCCAAGAAACACAAAGACTTTTCTTTCACCAGCTTCAGAGCCAAAAAGAGAGCAAGGATGCTTTTGCAGACTATGTCGTGGTAATTCGTACGAAGGCGTTCGGCAAGTTGCCCGCTGCCGAGAAGGAAGTGTACAAGGTAAAACTTGAGGATACCTGCAGGAAGATACTGACAAGGCTAAACCTTGCTGGACTCAAATATGAGGCGCGACGCGGCGCCGCAGACTTGATTTTTATATTCGTCTTATGTCCCGCGGAAAGATTAAAGGAAGAACTCGATAGATCTAGGTAACTGGACTTTTTAGATAATCTTTCGAAATGCAGTGATCAAGAAAATATTTCCTCTCGATCGAATCTTACGCACACCACCACAGAGTCCATGATTGGCTTGTCGGAGTTCGTATTCGAGACATCGATGATGACTCTTCGGGAAGCTATTTGGCGTTGACTGACGCAGAGAGGCTACGCCTTGTGCACGATATTATCACCAATTCTCGCCAAGATAACGGTGCGGGAATTAATCCTGGCTTGGAAGACTTTGAACTTGTAGAAAGCCTCCTCCCTCTTCATGATCATAATTATAACGAGGTTAACGACCGAGCTTTAGTCATTTCGATCCATCTGTTCGTCATATTTTGAAACACACGCGCGCACACCGATATTAAATTTAACATTTAATATGAACTTTTTTCCTTCAGGATTGGATAAAAACTTGGTCGACCAAATGGGTAATCGACAAAGATGACCTCCTTCGTCTGAGGAATCACTTTGGAGAGAAAGTAGGTATTCTGTAAGGGTAAATCTGGTTGACCCGTGATCACCATGACGGCGTCATTCATTACCGTTTTTTTTTTTTAAAAAAAAAAATTCAGATTGCGTACTACTTTGCGTTCCTCCAATATTATTGTAATTGGTTGATAATCCCCTCAATTGCTGGACTACTTGCATACTTTTTCTTTCAAAATTATTCGGTTACCTTTGGAATATTTACTGTACTATGGTCAATCGTTTTTACGGAATTCTGGCGTCGCAGGGAATACGAGCTAGCCGTGTGGTGGGGTGTTCGCCATTTCTCACGAGTAGAAAAGCGTAGGGTGGACTTTAGAGAGGAATGCAAGGTTGCCAGTCACATAACTGGCGAATTGATTCCATACTTCCCACCATGGAAGCGCTGGGTGAGGAGAGCTATTGCGGCACCTGTAATACTCCTGTTCAGCTTAACTCTGTCGTTTGCGTTGTTGTTCTATATCCTATTCGAGGTCATCATGTCAGAATATTATGCCGGCCCTTTTAGGAATCAATTAGTAAGAATCCACCTTCTATTCGTATATTGCGAAAGATTCAACGATCCGTCCTAAATCTTTATTCGTCCATTGTAGATCTACCTCCCAACAATTGTATACTGCGCTTTGGTTCCAGCGCTAAATATATTTTACATACAAATCGCGAAAAAGTTAAATGAATACGAAAATTACGAAACCGAATCATCTTACGAGTTCAACCTCACGCAAAAAATTTTTGTGGCCAACTTTTTAATCGGAAATCTCTCGATCTTTTTCATCGGCTGGATTTACATTCCATTTAACGAAGATATTGGTTATTTCTTCCAAAGCCTTTTCGAATTGTTTGGATTATCGCTCACCATAAAAAGCGTTGGTCCGGAACGACTCGTTACCGAGTTAAAATATTTCATATTGACAGCTCAAGTGATCAGTCTCTTCACGGAAGTGATATTACCGTACCTGCTAAGATTTGGCTCTTTAGGAATGAATAAGATAAAGAAGGAAGCGAATAATGATGGCGGGAAAGACGAAGACGAGTCCGCCTTCCTGAAGAGAGTGATGAGGGAGGTGAACCTACCAGTTTATGACGTGTATGAGGACTACGTGGAAATGGTATCACAGGTACATTGCGTCACCACCCTTTAAGAGAGATACTCGCATCATCTAAAAACTTTATTCATCATTTAACAGTATGGATATGTAAGTCTATTTTCGGTGATATGGCCGTTGACGCCAGTATTCGCGTTTATAAACAATCTGATCGAACTGCGTTCCGACGCTATCAAACTGTGTGTGCATACGAGGAGACCGATTCCCTCCAGAGCCGATAGTATAGGACCGTGGCTTGATAACCTGGTGTGCATGATAAATGATAAACCCAAGAATCATTTGTTCCCTTTGATAATGATTTGCCATTAGTAACTCCTCGTCTTTTCGATCCATCATTTAGGCGTTTATAACATGGCTTTCATCGATTACAAACCCTTCAATCATTTACCTATACCATTCAGATACAAAGGGTTTTACGTCCACTTCGGGTGTGATATTTACCGTTGTTCTGGTTTGGTTCTCTGAGCACATCTTCGATGCCGTTCGCTATATTGTACAGCAGATGCTTAGGGCCTTCCCATCAGAAGCCGACGATCTAGTGCAGAGAGAGGAGTACGAGTTAAAGAAACGCTGGCTTGAAAAAGCGGGAGTGTCTACCATGTTACCACCGGATCACGAGTTGCAGGAAAAGAAAGAGGGGAACGGCAAGTGGTTCCGGAACGAAGATCTTGAGGAGGTGTTGAGGGAAATTTTACAAGAGTTCAAAGAAGAGTGATCAAAAAGAAAAGAAAGATATCTATTTACAATGTATCATGTTGATTATATCAATTTTGACGGAAATTGACCATGCAGCTACGATTATGCCTCAAGACAATTAATTGTAAAGTTTAAAGAAAACTGTATTTCGCCAGTCGGTTCATTTACTGTATATTCGGTTGTAAATAAAGTTGATTTGACGAATGGAATGGAAAAATTTGAACACAAGGACGATGAATTTTTTTTTTTTTTTTTTGAAAGGGAAAAATGCTTTAATTCTTTTCACGCTGACTACATTCGTTTCAAGATTTTATCCATGTCGGGATAACTTCATTCGCGTAACACCATTCATTCTCGATTGTTTTATTCGCTTAAAAGTTCGTGGTTTACGACTTGTCAGCCCACCAACTAGATTTTTCAATTTTCTATTTATTCATTCATTAATGATCGGTTCATAAAACTTTTATGTAGAATATTCGTTGATATTCGTTGATTGCCAAATATCTGTTATGATGGATTTATGTTCCTAAATAGAATCCCCGGTTCCCCGGGAATCGCCACTTCGGCAACCCTCTTCTCTTCCTCACTCATGGCGTAGACCGTTCTCAGGACCAACACCTTGTCATACCCGAGACTCCTTTTTAAGAAGTTTGTCACCGTAAGAAGGGTACTATACTCGTTAAACAACAACGACCTATCGAATGACACCATTCCAAATTCATTAACCTTTTTCTTAAACTCTTGTACGAATGGCATGGTTCTTTTATTTTTTAGGATCTCGCGTTCCGATAGAATCTTTCGAATCTCGACATCGTTAAACGTCTTGGTTTTCTGTGGATTGAAATCAACGCGATCAACTAAAATGGGTATCAAATTTTATAGATGATTCACGTCAAACTAATATTGATATATCAAACCTCGTCATAATTTTGCTTCATCGCCTCCACGGCGATATCTTGCCACTCTGGGAATTTTGTGGCGACATATATTTTAAGCTCCTTGGGTTTCTCCGGATCAAAATCTTCACCCTTGCCCTTCTTCTTCTTCTTTTGAGATGAGATTTCCAAATCGCGAATTGTTTTCACAATTTTCCGAACGTATTCGGCCGCTTCAAGCAATTCTTTGTCAACTTGACTTGTAATTTCCGGGAATTTGGCATTCACGATCAGACTTTTCTGATTTTTCGAAAAATAAAACGTCAGCCGGCATTCGCGCACGTGAACATCAATTCCTCAAATAAAACCTGCCGATAAGTACGTTTAACAAAACCTCGCGCCAAATATATTCTGACCAATGTGGGGCAATCGGTGACAGCAACAGTGCTTGCACGGTAATCCATCGAAGTATCAGATCCTTGTGCATTCCTTCTTGAAGTGTCACCTCACGATACCAATCGCGACTCGATTGCAGTTCGTAGAATCCGTATTTAAGTGCATCTCGATAAAGGGCGCTCCAATGGATAAAGAGAAATTCAAATATTAATTAATTATTCATCGACTCACTGTGGATTCGAATTGGAACACCGATTAAGGTTTTATTTAAACACTTGCTCACTTGTCATACGCCTCTTCCGTCAGCTGTATCAACCTATTGATCTCGTTCTCAAAAACTCGATCGGGAAAACTATCCTTGGATCCCACTCGTAGGTTAGACGTGCTGCTGACTTGTTCCTATGGTTGACACACGATCGTGTTTAACCGAGATTGGATCGCACGAAAATCACAAACATCTCGAAGGAAGTTTAGTTTGTTTCGCATACCTCGATCCACTCTTTTAGGGTAAACAATCTTAAGATAGCGGCATTAGCGGTGGCTTCCTCAAAATTGGCGTCTTCAATTGCGTCCCCCGCGTCGGCCAATGCAATTCTCGTAGCGTCCGCACCATATTTCTGCACGGCATCAGCGCCCGTCATAAAGTTTCCCGTGCTCTTACTCATCTTCTCCCTATTTAACTGCAAATGACCGTTTGACCTTATGCCAAGAGGCCAATTATTTTCGGGAAAAATGGCGACGTGATTATAGATGAAGAACGTTAGATGATTTGGAATCAGATCCTTCCCGGAGACTCGAAGGTCCAGGGGATAAAAATAATTAAACTCTCGTTTCATCTTGTCGAGTTTTTCTTGTGGAATCGAACAATCCTCTGGGCGAGGTCCGCCACAGATTATGTGTTCCCAAACCGCATCGGTCATTTCCGAAGCCTGAATGCCAAGTGGTCCGGGTGTCGAACCATCCAATGCACCGCCTATTCATAAAAAGTCAATTCGGAATGAGTCAAAAAAACATCTCTTCATTCAACCGAATTCTAAATAGGCAACCTCAATTCACCTTGCAACAAATGTGAAACAGTGTAATAAGCCATGTATATGGTGGAATCCGACAAACTTTCTATCAGGTATTGAGGGTCCCAGGGCAATCTCGAACCTAGGCCGTAGGACCTAGCACACGCCCATTGATTCAGCCACTCCAGAGTCTTTTCGAACTGATGCCTCGTCTCCGCACTAAATGTATTTAGTCGACTTAAACACTTCTCTGCCTCTTTCCTCCACGTCTCCTCACCATAATCCAGGTACCATTGATCGCAGAGTGCCACAACGCATTCGTCTCCAGATCGTGACATCACAAGAGATTCGGGTTCGTTATAAACGAATCCCTGTTTGGTGGAGATCAATAACTCTTTGATCAAAGGTTTTGCCTCTTGAACTGGTCTTCCCTTGTATTCTCCGACGAGCATGGTACCACTATAAAATCCTTCCTTATACACCAACTCCTTTGCCTCGGCCAAAAGCAAACGATCCTTCTGAGAGTTAATCTTCTTTTGCTGGCAAATCGTTGGTGCGGCTAGATTACCATAAGTAGGTGTTTCAATAATTGGGATGGGTTCGAAAGCCACCCAAGAAGGATCGACCTTATAATAGGCTGCCTTTTTCTTAAGATCTTGAAGGGTCGCATGATCATCTGGCGAATCTGATGGAACGGAAGTCACAACTCCGGTACCTTTTGTTGCTAAAACATTTTCCATTGGTAGGACGTAAACATGTTCATACTTGCTCAACGGTGCGACTACTTTGGTGCCGATCAAGACCGCACCTTTAACCTCGGCTATCTGATCGATTACACCGCGCTCATTTGAATACCCTTGGAACGCCATGTTGCGAGCAGCACGATAAGTGCACAAGAAGACATCATTTTCGTTGATCTTGAAGAGGCCATAATTTATGTCAACTCCAACATAGCAATTCGTTTGACCATACCTTTTTGTCGCATTGAAAAAAAAAAAAAAAAAAAAAAAAGTCGATATCAATTCTTATTCAAAGTGAACGAAATTGGAAATGGCTGGTGGCTTACATGGTCTCCGGCCTAAGAGTGGCAGCAACAAAGAATACATCTTTGCCCTCCAACTCTTTAAATGATTCTAAAACGGATTGAGCCTCCTCACTCCACTCCAAAACTTTAAGCTTTATTCCAGTGTACTCTTGCGGACCCACACCCTCACCGCTTTGTCGATCATGATCCATGCAGGGCTGTCCGTCTAATGGTGAATAAATCGTGTAGCGCTCACCAAATTTCACCTTGTTGAGGGCCTTCAATTTGTTCATCTGCCACCGAACAAAAGAGTCGTAATAAGGGTTGACATCAGTTGTTATAAAAGACCTGCGCCAGTCTATCTTTGCTCCAATAGCCTTGCAATCTTTCTAGGAAAAAAACGTGAAACAAGCTGCCTACATTAGTTTCGTGAAGCGAATGACGGGAATGAAATAACAACCTAAACTTGATACTGACAATAGCCAACGGCGGAAAGTAAGAGAGCCAATGATTTGCATCTGCAAACTTGGCGATCTCGCTATCCGGAACGCCTAAACTTCGCATTATCTGGAACTGAAATTTTAGACCTGTTGACTTTGCCGCAACTTTTCCTTTTTTATGATGAGAGGTTTTTGCTGCCACCCCAGACGGATCAACCGAACCCGATTTGACGTCGGCGTCCTCATTCAAGTTCAAATCTTTAACGCCAACCTCCAATTCATCGCTACCTGGAAGTTCAAAATTTGGTCCAAATTGCTCCAATTCACGAGCAAGTTTATCCGCACACGCCTATCAACAAAAAAAAAGGGTTCGAGAAAATTGACCGAAAAATTGCGATCGATTAATCAGAATGATAATTGCTAGATCGGATTGTGGTACCTTGATTGGCATGCCCGTACAGTGAAATCCCATGGGAAATAATGCTCGCTTCCCCTTCATCCTTTCATAACCGGTCGCAAATTCAACCTTTGTGATCGTGAAGAAATGCCCTAAATGTAACCTTCCGTTCATGTATGGATACGGGAATGTGCCCATATGTTTTGGGTGTTTCTCGTGTATATTGAAGAAGTCTTCAGGCTCTTCCTCTAGTGTTGGTGCATCAACTTGGAATACTTTCTCGCTTTCCCATAGTTCTTGAATTCCGTGTTCTATGGAACACAAAGCGTCGCGTTTGGCGGTCTATTCGAATAGCCAATAATCGAATGTCAATTTCATTCATAATTCTTCGTTATGCTGACACAAAAAGTACCTTCTTTGGCTCCTCTTTTATCGTAACCTCCATTCCACGTTCTTCCACTCGAAAATTTTTTTTCCTTTATTCACTTTTTCGGATCATTTATATATATAAAATTGTATTACGTGATCGATACCTCTATTATATCACGCTATCTGAGATGCAATAAATAATCGATTTTATATGTATGTGCATTTTAAGTGTGTTTGTGGAGACGACTACATAAGAATACAAATTAAATTACAGTTCATAAGTTACATATGAAAAGCGAGCTATGGAATTTAAATCTACCATCTTAATCCTATTCCTACCTATGAAAAAAAGAAATAGAAACCCATCCTTAAAAAAAAAATTTTTTTTTTTTTTTTGTGAAAACATTTAACAAAAAGTGACAATAACGAGCACGGGGTATAATAAGAATTGATAATAACGGAGGTTTTACTGCGCACAAAATATATTCAGCAATAATAACCATGACTCACAAATTGTCATGATTGTTTCTAAATTGGCGCTTGAAGTTTCACTTGTGCACAAGAATTGCCTATTATATATATATATATTTTCACCTTACGCGTCGTGTTAACTCTCTTCCCATGGCGAGACAAGGGTGACGACAATTTAGCATCTTTACGCTCGGCGTTGCTGAACGAAACGTTGAATTCGGTGTCAAACGTGCTGCACGGTAATTTGATCTATCCGTTAGATGCTTCACGATTTTTTTTTACGCGATTCGTCATGCGATATTAGCAAGTTTGATTTTTCAAGCAGATTAAGCCAGTCGTAATTTACTACATTACGGTAATGAACCACAGAAGAGGGGAATCGACGATGCACGATGGGTTTTTCGTAAAATTGCAAAGTGGAGAAAAAAAAAAGTCACGTTTAAAGTCGACGCTAATGTATGTTTGATCGACAATGGACGGTTATTATATCAACATCCCCTGTAGATGAAACCTAAAATTTAAGGGTGTTGGGCTCATGCACGCCGGAGGCGACGAACCAAAGGACCTCATTTGACGAATTTAAATTCAAACATCATTCATTGTCTCGATTTGGTAACGAAAACATATGAACCGCTCCTTAATAATTATTATATGGGTGTCAAATAGGCACCTTATTTTTTCAAATGAAAATCATCCCTATAAAGTGCCATCCATTTCCACGGAGAAAATTCAAATACCTAGCATTTAGAGATAAACCACCCCATCGAAGGTATACTAACTAGTTCTTTCTGGATAACCTCCTGAGCGCTTCGAGCATTTGATAGAGTTTGCATAATAATAATGGACATCGATTTTTTGTTTTCGCATGCACCACAAGTCAAGAGGTGCACGACGTTCATGAAATCGAATCGAATGCACCACGATTGGATTTTTCATATGGACATGTTTGATATCTAATCTACTTATGTAAAACTAGGTTTTTTCGAATTTAACATCGACATCCATCTTCTGAAAGCTTGTATTTCTGAAATTAAGAAAACGTGCGCCCACCGAGCGATCATCTTATTTTCAAAAATTTTTTTTTTTTTTTTATAAAATTCAAAGTGACCACCATATAATGATTACATATATGCTCAAAAGAAGAAACATACTTCGGAAATTTCATAAATTTAAGTAGATTGATTAAAAATATTGGTTTACAAATATATACACTGTACATATAAATTATAATTTTTTTAAAAAATATATATATATACTGTATATATATGAAATTTTACTGTATATACGCACTGTATATTTAAACTGAAAGTATCAAGTTTTAATCAGATGATTATCAAATTAAAAATTTTTTAAAAATAGAATTAACAATACAGAGATACAGTAAAAGACGTTGAACCACGTAATTATGCGTCTAATTTAATTAAATAAAGAACATAATTAACACCCTCAGGAATCGTGCCTAACGTTCTTATCGCTTTTTAAAAATAAATTATCCATAGTGCATTCCAACATGTAACAATTAAGAACATGACTTTATAATTGGTATTAGTTACTGTACATGCAAATCAATTTGATCGGCGAATACCAATCGACGTAAAATCGAGACCTGCACTAGGTTACATCAGGATTGGCACCGGCCTTCTCTTAGTACGCGAAAAATTTTTTTTTTTTTTTGATTGGTTTTCAACTCTGGCCCCCCTTTTTCATATAGGCTTTTCTGATACAACCAGAAAAAAAAAATATAAAAAATAACACTCTTTCTTTATTTAACCATAATCTACGCTCTTTTACATCGCTTCTTAAACTTCCTATTATTATAAAAACCAAGATTTCTCAAAATCATGGTACAATTTGGAGACTTTAATAGAATTTGTGAGACGGTGGCCCTCACCTTATGCCCTCTCGTGGGAGCAGAGGAAGGTATCGAACCGACATGCTACTCGAGGAACGTGGAAGTCGCCGGAACGCTGATTTTCCAGCCTGGTAAGTATTCGATCCCTTCGTCTACCCATACGAAAATGCCTACTCAACGAGAACTTTACCTATGTTTTTCGCTAGCCACCATTATTATCTATGTCATTGCGCTCATCATGACCTTCATCATGATTTACCACATAAAGTCAAAATACACCGCTGTCGGTAATGTATAGCCCCGTTATGACATGCGACATAATTGCACGGTTCAATTTTGCGCTAAAGTGTTTTTTTTTTTTTTTCAATAGGTCGTAAGGAAATTGTCATGTTCTTCTATTTGTACATGATAGTGACCATCCTGGAACTACTGTTAGTCTCCGGAATTGTTCCCACGGCATCCACAATGTACCCCGTAAGTTCAATCCTTGTCAAAATTCAATTCTTTGGCCGAACAAACTTGATAAAAAATCTACTCACACACCCTCCTCCTCCCTCCTACAGTACTTTGTCGCCGCGCATATTGGTTGTATCACCGCTACTTTCTGGTGCTTGCTGCTAAACGGATTTGTAGGCTTTCAATTTGCCGAAGACGGCACAGCATTGTCACTTTGGGTAACAAAAAATTATTCCTTTCCTTTTTTCCTTCCCCATACGGGACAACCTTGATTATATCGATGTTAACGTATATCATAAATATGTAGTCTATTCGCATCTCTTCGTTCGTCGTTTTCGCGGCTGTCTACTTCCTTAGCATCGCTACCTTCCAGAAGATGGCCGGCTTTGATCCTCTACACCCAGTACCCCTCTGGATTGTACTGTACATATTTAACGGTGCAGCTCTCGTGATCTATGTAGTCCTTCAAATAGTTCTTGTTTACAACACCCTTGATGACCGTTGGCCACTTGGTGACATCATGTTTGGTATCGCATTTTACGTCATTGGTCAGGCCACGCTCTATGTATTCTCCGTCCGAATCTGTGACACTGCGAAACATTACATTGATGGTCTATTCTTTGGAACAATCTGTACACTCTTGGCCGTGATGATGGTCTATAAGTACTGGGATTCAATCACCAAGGAAGATCTTGAATTCTCGGTTGGAAGCAAACAAAACGTATGGGAAGTTAAAGAATTACTTGGGGATGATGAATACACGAATCAAGGTTCTTTCGGTGGTGGATATCCTCAGCCACAATATTCCGGATACAACGATGGATATTAATTAGACTTTAAAAAAACAAGACTCGATTAATAAATCAAATTATCTCATTAATTTGGGGAATAGACTATACAAAAATTGGGAAACAACGACTATCTCATTTTTGTAATTTTACATAATTCAAAAAGGACTTATTTTTATTGATCAAGATATTGTTAGGATCGAACATTAAGGATAGCAAATTTTAATTACAACTTATATTCATATTCACATTGTAATCGTTTCATTATACATTCTTTTTTCCGCAAAATTGGTATTACATTACCGAGGGATCACCATAAATTATTCAAAATTCACAAGTACTTTTTTTTTTAAAAAAAAAAAGGGAACCCTATTTTTTTTTTTAAAAAAAAAAAAAAGAAAAAATAAACTTGCTTTGCGCGAGGTTTTCTAAAACGAAACTCGATATACGCAAAAACTATTTCCAAAAATATAGATTGTGGCACAAGCTCTCGGTGTTACATTAAGACCCGTTGGACAGCGTATTTTAATTTCTCGGTACATGAAATTGATGATATGTACGCACGCACGCACGACTAACGTCTTTATTCGATCGCTTTGTGTAGTCGTGCAATCTATATTAGTATTTCCCTGTAATGCATTAAGAATCAATTGCATGCAATAATAATAATGGGCAGACGAAGGTTGCCATCGTGGTGCATACGAACACGCGGCACTAAAGTGAACCGACTCTAGAATTTATTATTGATCGGCCAAATTTGGCAAGTGATTGCCATCTCCTGTTATATAAGCCACTAATTGGCAATGGAATCCAGGGGGTTGACTGGATGAAACCATACAATTAAGTGAAGTGTCCATTAAAGTCAAGGTAAAAAACAACATATGTAATAGTAAAATGAAACCCGTTTTTCCCGTGCCACCACTCCCAAAAATATTTTCCGACGTCACACCTTCATATGATTGATAATTTAAAATGATATGATGACACAAAACGGTTATCGAAACAGATCCGTTGAACCGTGCCCCTGTGACGGGATCATGTGACACTTATGCATATGGCAATCAAGTAATAAAAATATTTTATATTTGATTTTTTCAAGTAAGAAATTTATTTTATTAAAACATTAAGAAGAAATTTATTTTAATAAAAACATTAAGAAGAAATTTATTTTAATAAAAACATTAAGAAGAAATTTATTTTAATAAAAAATGATTAAAAAAAGATTTATCTAAAATTCTTTTAAATAATATTTTACAATATTTTACAAGAAATCTAGTTATTTAAAACCTCAATTTATTAATAAATCAAGAAAAAAAAATAATTTTTTTAATTTTAATATTATATAAACATGTTTTTTTTTTAATTTATAATAAAATTATATGATGTATTTTTATTTTTATTTTTTTTTTAATTTTTAACTCTCTGTCAGGCTAGTTATATGTACTTTATTAAATAATTGTAGATTATATATTATATATATAATATTAAAGCTAAATCTTTAATTAACTCACTTATCAAAGTTTTTATCTAAAACTCTAAATACAACTTTGGAAGTAATTTATTGCTCAATTAATAGTTCAGATAGAAACTTTTCTAACTTTCAACTTTATTATCTACAGATTACTATTACAAATCACTTTTCAAAATTTTAACAAGAGTTAAAATCCAACCATTTTATTTTATATTTAATCCTAATTTTTATAATTTCTACAAGATTTTTGTTTTCACTATCTCTTTTTTTTCTCTTTACCTTATAATTTTATGATTAAGATTATCTTGCAAAGTATCTTGTTTTCTTACTTCTTGAGTCTTCTTGTATTTTATTCTTTTATTGATTCTTTGCTCTTGTTTCTATTCTATGATTTTTTTATATTATATATTTCAGACTTACTTATAGATCTGTTTACAAATCTTCTTTTGTACTCTTATAATTTATTTTTTTACCATTGTTTTTATCCTCTTACCATAACAATTTAAGTTGATAGCTTCTTTAATTATATTACTTTCTATTAATCTTGCACAAAAGTTAAATATATTTGAATCAGTTTTCGAAGCTATTTCTATAAGTTTGAAAACTCATTTTTTTATTACACTTTTCTTTTTTCTATTGTCAATTAATAATTGTACCTTTTTTCATATACTTTTCTTTTCCTATCTCAGTACAGCTTATCAAATTCTTTGAGAAATATTTTAAATTATTTTTTCTATACTATCAAAATCTCATTTTTGAAACCAGGATATTTTAGTAGATGTTTAATTATTACTTTTTACTAATTATATGTTATATATATTGTTTATTTATATAAGTCAGATCTTCTTATTACTAGCTTACTTAAGATAAATAGTTCATTATTAATAAATTTAATTAGGAAACTTCTTTTTATGAGCTTTTAAAAAAAATATTCCATATATTATTATCCTTTAACCTATTCTATATCAGGTTTCATAAATAGGTTTGATATTATTGAACTTGGTGATGCCATTTTGTTTTTGTTCTATATTGCTATATCTATAATAAAACAGTTAACTTCTTATTAATTTGTTTGATAAACTATCAGATTAGACTATATACAATATTACATCCTTTTATTACAATATTATTGTAAGTATCTTGCTTGATTTAAAGCTATTTCACTTTATTACTAGAAGCTTTAATGCTTTTTTGATCAATCAATCTACTTTTTTATTCTATAAATCATTAGAATGACCTTTGACTTTAATTAAACCCAATTAAATATATTTTTTCTTTACAAAATCTAGTATTCTTATCCATAATGATCAATTCTTTTCTTTTAATCATCTTTTATATGTCATCTTGTGATCTTTTTTTTTTTTGTTTTTTTTTTATTTGGAAATATAGACTTGACTATCAATAAAGATTTATACCATACTATCTATTGAGACTATTAAAACTATTGCAACTAGTGCCATCAATTCTGCTCTTATAGATAAAAGTCAATTTTTAACTTTTGTCTGAAATTTATTTTTTTTCTAGCTCCTTCAATTTGTATTCATGCTACTTCTATTTTTATATTGGAGTAGAAGATCACTTCTTTAATTATGTTTAAGAATTTTGAATAGGTGATTTTAATATACTTCTTGATAAAAATTGTCTTTAAGTATTTTTTATTTCTAGTCTCCTATTAATACTATAATAAAAATAGTCCCTAATACAATTGAATATTTATTTTTAGTTATAATTTTCATTTTATTTCTATTTTTATCTGTTTATTTATAATTATTTCTTTGATATTCTTTGATATTCTTTGATATTCTTATTGATATTTAATTAATATAGATTATTTTATTAAATATAGCACATGATATAATTTATTATAGATGACCTGTGGGTCTATAACATAGTGGTAGTACTCCCAGGTAATATTGGATCCCTAAAATATTTAGCATATAAAATTTTGCAGATCACTTATGTCCCTTTTTGAGAAACACAATTTATAGCTCTTCACTTTAATAGGAACAAAAGTCAGAAAATGTTATAAAATAATGATTTAAATAATGGAAAACAATTGTGGATAGTTTTTTTATAGTTATTAATTTAAAAATTTTAATGTTTCCTAGTGAGAGACATTTGACTTTTGTCCCTGCCTCCTTCTTTAGGGACCCATCTTTACTCCCAGGTCACAATCACAAGATCCAAAGTTCAATACCACCTAAGAACCAAGTGAAAATACTATACACAATAAAAATGATTTCATTGAATAACAAGTTACCATTTGTCATTGGGCACAATTCTAGCTATCCTATCGATATCTAAAATAGAAAGATTCACTATAATACAGCATCACCTATAGCTGATCTTTATTAGATTAGGCCAGTCTATGGGTGTTATGGATATCAGTATCTTATTATTACCATGATAAGGGAAAGGAAAATAGAGCTGATTTCGTGATCAACTGGAACAAAAACTGGATTGGCAAAAACACTTCAACAATCTTATTAACTGATAAAGAAGTTGTCAAGTTAAGAAGGCTGAAGTTTTAAAAAGAATAAACATTGTACTGGTGGAATATATAAAACATGGCCAAACTTGCCTGTGGTATATTATTAGAAGACCTTGATAGGAGGAGAAATTTGCAAACCATACTGAAGTTCCAAAACTGAGGATAGGTTAGAGTACATACAATAGTTTAATAACTAGATTATTCTATAAAATTGTTCTAGGAAAAATTAAAAGAGTATCGTATGTCCTTTCCAAGAGAGAAACCAGGTGACTGAATAGGTTGATCTAGTATACTATATATAAAATAGTCTAATTACTTACTGTAATAGATAGTATATAGTTTATATTATTCTATAAATCAAATATATACAAAGACATATTAATTATAAAAAGTTAATAAAGGATATAGAATAAGACTGAACAGTCTCTAGTCTATGCTAAGTTTCAACTCTTTTGTTATAGTTGAAAATACATTTCCCTAGAAGTTGTTAAAGGATGTTACAATTAACAAGGATTCCCACCACTTTTGAAACCTTCCTATCATTACAAAGCAAAAAAATTATTAGGGAATCTGACCTTTTAGATAATGGAAAATGTATACCAGTAAAATTCCTTTAATTAAATATAACTGCTGAAAGATATCATATTGAAACAACATGACTTAGTCCTTACTAGATCATATAAGAACCTGAGATTCATCATAAATCATCACTTTACTATAGGTGGATAAAAAATTACTATTCAAAGAAGGTTGAAACTAAGTATATCCTAGAAGTAAAGGCTTTCATTAGGTGATAAGTCTTCTCAAATGGTATACAAGAAGGAAATCAAGATCAAAAATAGATAAGTTCCTCAGATAATCAGAAAAAGAAAGGATATTCTAATTTGGTATTTCTTATTGAGAAAAGATCTTGAGAAGCAGGTCTTTGAAGGAAGCTCGAAATATTTTTTTTAATGTTTACTCTTTCTTTTTCTGTTGTCTACTTAGACATTTTTAGATATTCTCCTTCCCTTTTTTCAACCCATCCTTTTGTAGTTCCCTATATTTCAGCAGCTTGGTCAGATATATAATAGTGACAACCTATTAACAATAATACAGTGAACTAGATGAGTTTTCATTTAAAGATACTGCGAAGTGAAATATTGTCTACAAGATTGAACTTAGAGGTGTTTATGCTTATGACAAGTTAGTTAAATTAGAATAATAGTTAAGCTATAGTTATATCATGTTGCTTAAATGAAAATGTACTTATGTTTTTAATTGATTAATAAACTAATAATCTAGCCTAACTATAGGTACCCAAAAAAATATATATATATACATTATATATATATAATTTACCATAGATCAAGTAATCTATATTATAGAAGAATATGGAAGATATGATGCAAGGTTTCAATAAACTTCTGGTAGATAGAAAAAAGAAGTCAGAAGAAAAAGAAATAAGTCTGGCAGTTGATGACAAAATGGAAAGAAGAGAAATGAATAAGAAAATAGTTCAACTGGTGAAAAAGATCTCAAATATCAGTCAAAATATACTTAGCTTTTGCATGGGACTAATTGAAAAAGATCTAATAGATGAGATAGTAGACTTGAAGTGCTATGGAAAGAGAATTGGTAAAGAAGCAAGAAAGTGGATAATGAAGATACAGAAAAAAACACGTAACCATTTCAGAAAGAAAATTTGGAACACTAGATATGAAAAGGTGATAGAGTAGGAACGGATATTAGGGATTAACAGAGATAATAAGATTAAAAGGTCAACACATCTACAGAGGCAAAGAAACAGGGCAAAGGTACTAGGAAATCAGTTATACCAAGTACCATTAAAGGAAGAAGAATTAGAAAATATGATGCTTAAATAGATCCTGTGGGATGGGATAAAGTATAGGATGAAATGGTTGGATTTTAATCTCTGTTAGAACTCGAAAGAGTGATCTGCAGTAGTGATCTGCAGACAATGATGTTAGAAATTGAAAGGATATTTACCTGAACTTCTAATAGAGTGATAAATTACTCTCGAAGTTGCACTTAAAAAGATAAAACAATCAAAAAAAGTGAGTTAGTTAAAGAATTAGCTTTAGCATTTCATATTATATGTACATCTTATAAATATTTAATAAAGTATATATAACTAGCCTGATAGAAGGCAAAAAAAAAAAAAAAAATCAAGTAGCCTACATCAAGAAATTTTTTTTGGTAAAGATCTCTAGAGATTTTCAGACATAAATCTTCGGAGACACTTCATTGTCATTAGAAGTCTCCAGAGCAGAGATTTATATATAAAACTCTGGAGATTTTCAAATGTTTTAAATTTTAATAAAATAATTTTACATTATTACCAAAATATTTATTTTTAAAAATTTATTTATTGAAATTTACTTTTTTTTACATATTTTTATTAATCATTTACATTTATATCGCTCATTGTCAAAGTATAATCATTTATATTTATATCACTTATTGTCAAAGTAGACCTTTCCATTCCTATATTTTTTGGTTGCAATCCCAGATCATTTTCATCATTTTCTATTTTTTCTAGAGAACTTTGAATTTCAATATCTTTCTGCTTATGCATTTCTTGATCTTTATCACTTGAATTGCCTTCTATAAATCCAATTTTCTTTTTAATTTTTTCCTAAAATATATTATTAGTAAACAAATAACTCTAAAATACTTCGAAGAATTTTAAAACCTACCTTATTTTTTTCTATTTTGCTTTTAATTAACACTTTATTAATTAAAATATTTTCATTACTCAGATTTAAAATTGTTTGGTATATTGTGATAGTGAATACAACTTGTTTTTTAGAGACATCCTTTTTTGGCCAAACTTTTTTAAGAATGTGTACCATCATGATTTGGTTTTCTCCCCTAGAATAGATATGAAGATTTTCAAAATACTCCTGGATTTTTCGCGATTTTTTCCAGGCCATAATTTCTATAGCAGTTGCATTTGTATTGATTGTATCCAAGAAGTTATTGCCAAAGACTGAAAACATGACATCCCGAATTTTTGAATCTGTGGTTCTTCGAAGTGATCTGTGTTGTCTCACAAGCTATTAAATAAATAATATTGTTAATAAATTTATTTATATTATTAATAACTGTAATAATTATCACTTGATGAATATGCTTTTAAAAATACGTTTTCCTTCTTGTAAGGCTTTCAAAGAACTTTGAATGTTCTCGTTGAAAATATTCCTCTGTATACTGATGAAAATCTTTAGGATCCACGTATATTTTTTCAAAAAAGACTTCTTTCACGATACTCTTAACTGCACACTATTATAGAATTCTAAATGTTATTGAAGTTCTTCAAAAATTAAAAAATTAAACCTTACTTCAATAAAATTCTATTCAGTAATTAAATGTTAACTCATATAAATTTTGTTTTTTAGGTAGTAACCTTATCCTCAATGCTTTTTAATATTCTAATAACTGATCAATTTTCTTATGAAGACTTTCGTGAAACTTCAAAAGCCTTTCGATTACTATATTAGAAATCAAATATATAAATTAGTATTTATTTAAATAGTTATATCTTTTTTAATATATCAAAAGATTCTTTGAGCAATCTTTTAGTAGGCAAAGATTCTAGAATATAACTGGGAAATCTTAATCACTTTTAGGGCAGCTCTGTTTTTATTTTAGCTTGAGATGTTGATTTTCAACCTGGGGTATCGGAGTACTTTTTGGCTTTTTGGAGGACTTCGAAGTACCCTTTTCATCTAAGCTTAAACCTAAAATAATTTGTTGAAACATGTTATACATTTCTTTTCTTTTATTTGATATTAATAAAAAAGAAAGGACTTTAAAGACTTTATATAATACAAATCCCAAGAAGTTATGTCATATTATGACTGCATGCTACTTTTCATCACCTTTCGAAAATTATTTCATAGCTTTAAAAATGAAATTATGTTGACAAAATTATAACAACTTTTAAATTAAATTTTTGATTGATTAAATTAATTAGTATTTTATTGATCAATTCTATTTTAATATATATATTATTACTTTGAATATTTCTAAAGTTTTTTGAAATAAAAAATCTTCAAAGTTTTTTATTATTAAAATTAATGAAATTATTTTTGTTATACAAATTTTTGAAAAATTTTAAAGTTTTTCAGAGAATTTTTCAAAAATTTCCAGAAAAAATTTAATAGATGGAGATCTCCATCAAAAAAATTCCAGATGTAGAAGGTCTAGAAGATCCAAAGGATCTATTTTTATAAGCATATAAGTAGTTAAAATTCATTCAAAAGTAAAATAAGTAGACCTATGAATCTATAGCACAATAGAAGTACTTCCAGGTTACAATCACAAGATTCAAAGTTCAATATCACATGAGGACCAAGTGAAAATACTATATCATAATGAATTCAGTACTTCATTGGGTGACAGTAAATATTATTAGATATAGACCTGGTTATCTTACTAATAACTGAAATAGAACAATCCACTGCTATATGATGTTACTTGTAGTTGATTTTTATCAGATCAGTTTGAATATTGTAGCCTATCCAGTTTAGTTCGTGCAATGACTTTCTTAGCAGGTCATGATTCTCTGTCATCTTTTCTTGAATCTTTTTATATCAAGAGAGAATTGGATCTTTGCATTTATTGAAAAGAATCTGGATTGTTCTCCAGACTAATTTATAGATATTGTGAGACAATCAGTATCTTATTAATACCCTGATAAGATAGAGAAGAATAAGGCTGATCTTATAGTCAACCAGAATAAAGATTGGATTGGTACTAGGTACCTTAATAATATTATCGACCACAAAAAGTTGTCACAAGTTAAGAAGGTTAAAGTTTTAAAGAGAATAAATATTATATTGATAGAATGTATAAAACTATACTCTAAATATAATAAGGCTTATCATTGAGAGACCTTGGTGGAAAGAGAAATTCACCAACCACACCAAAGTTTCAAATCCAAGGACAGGCTAGAGCAAACACAATGGTTTGATAACTAGATTACTTTATAAAATTGTTTTAGAAAAAATTAAGAGAGCATTATGTGGTTTTCTTTAACAGGTTAATTAGTATATATAGTATGTAATATATTTAGTATATATAAATCATCATATGTATAACATTATTTTGAAATAAATAAAAACCACAGTAAAATTTCAGGAACTAATGGCATCTAGACACATTAGCAAAAGAAGAGGGTCTCTATCAAATTAAATAATCTGTTCAAGACTTTACATGGTCACCCCATAGGCAAGCTGTAATAAGTCATGTAAAAAGGGTACTTAAATGGGATGAGATAGTATCTAAGACTTCACGTGAATATTCTATAGACTTACTATAATAGGTAGTATAAAAAGAATATTCAATAGGATGAGATATGAAAGAGGTCTTAGGTTTAAGTCAGCTAAAGGGCAAGCATATATGGCAAGGGCCTGAATGTAAGTAAGTAGATAATAGGGCTTCTTCCAGTAATACATCACATGGATCATATATGATAAATTGGTTTATTGTAATAGTTAGTTACCAACAAAAGAAAAAGGTAAGATAGGATTATAATATCTAAAGTAATATAGTCTTTACTATAATCTGTAATTCAATTGTACCTTATTAACTTGTTGCTACAATCTCATTAAACTAGATCTCTATATCTCCTGTTAAAAAAAAAAAAAAAAAAAGTAAAATAAGTTTAAGTATAACTTCATTTGACTTTGGAAATTTAAAAATAATATCACTTTTCTTTTAAAAGATTGAATATTTTCTTTTAATTTTAGAATTAAAGAAATTGTCTTAGTTTTCTTGATTTATTAATAAACTTGAATTTTGAGTAAACCATATTTCTTGTGAAACACTGATGATACTGTTTGAAGGATTTCTGATAAATTTATTCTTGAATATTTCTTTAATTATTATAAACTGCTTCTTTAATACTTTCTTTAGGAATTGTTCTTTTAAAAGCAATTTCACTTGGACATATTAATCAAATATAAATTTGATAACTATACTTGTTCTATTATTTTAATTTGATTATTTCTTTGATCTTAAATAGTATAATATAGATTATATCTGATTTTACTTCTATATTGTATTTATTTCCATTTCTATTGTTTAAGAAGTATTCTGAATATTTGATGAGAACATTTTATAGATTATCTTCTGTTTCTTATTGATTGAAGTATCTAATTATAACTATATATTGACTATTTTTTCAAATTAGTTTTCTAAACACTATTTGCTAGTTCTCTTTCTAAGTAACTATTCAAGTTTTCTTTCTTTTGTTTTTACTAGATTTGGGCTTAATATATTTTGACATCTATTTTTTTTCTATTGCTTTTTTCAAAGTTTTGTAAGACTTTTTGTACTTTCTTTGATCATAGTTCTTTGCAGAATATTATATATTCTAAAATTGGATCCTTCTTTGTATTTTGTATAAACTAGACCATTCTCAACTTTCTAAACTCTATAAGATTTTTAATTTATTAGCTGATTTATATATATTAACCTATTGTTTTATAAAAATAGTATTGTCTTTTTATATTCTTCTGATATTAAATGTTTTTGAATTGGACTGTTGTCTTTAATCTATTCAAAGATATTATTCTATTTCTAACTTTGAAAAGTTATTTTCAAGATCTTAATTAGTTTTAGTACTTGTAATATAAATTTGGTTTTTTTATTGAGATAGTACAAGAATTCATACAAGAAAGGATTGTAGAGCTCTCAATGTTTAATTTGTGCTTGTTTCAATCTAATAATTATAATAAGTCGTGCTGAACCTTGATCATTTATTTTATTACAGAGTCTTATAATTTAACTTTTTTTTTGAAGTGTTTATATACTTTTAATTTTTTTTTTTAAGTATCTATAGTCAGGCTAGATTATAAGTTTATTAATCAATTGAAAACATAAGTACATTTTCATTCGAGCAACATAATAAATACTACAACTAAACTACTTTAATTCTATTTAACTAACTTGTTGTAAATATAAAAGCCTTTAAGTTTAGTCTTAATAATAATATTTTACTCCACAGTTTTTTTGGATAAAGATCCTTCTAATTTACTGAATTATTGTCATCAGATTGTCACTGTCATATGTCAAACCAAGTCACTGAAATATAGGAAACTATAAAAGAATGGATTAAAAAAAAAAAATAAAATTCTTTGGCTTTTTCCAAAAACCTGCTTTTCAAGATTTCTTCTCAATAAGAAAAATTCAATTGAAATATTCTTTTTTCTTTTGACTGTCTAAGAAATTTATCTATTTTTAATCTTGATTTCATTCTTGTGTACTATTTGAGAAGACTTTTTGCCTAGTTTAAGTCTTTATTTCCAAAATACATTTGATCCCAAATTTTTTTGGACAGTGATTTTTTATTCACATGTGATAGGGAAATAACTTATGATAGATTCCAGGATCTTATGTGATCTAATAGAAACTGGATTATATTATTTCAATATAATATCTTTCAGCCATGCTAATTAAAGAAATTTTACTGATATAGATCTTCTATTACTCAAAATATCAGATTTTCTAATAATTTTTTTGCCTTATAATGGTAAAAGGGTCTTAAAAGAGATAGGAATCCTTGTTGATTGTGATATTCTTTAACAACTTCTGAGAAAATACATTTTTAACTATAATTAAAGGGTTGAGGCTCAATATGGGCTAGAGACCATTTAATATTATTGCCTAATCAGGATAAAAAGAAAACCTTGGTTTTGAACTTTGCCTATTCAAGATAATAGGAAAGAAAAACCTTAGCTTGAATAAATAATAGTTTTTTCATCACCTGAGAACTTATTGCTTATATCTTATTGATCTCATGGAACTTGCACTAGTCGAAATTGGGTCATTTAGCTGTTGAATTATTGCTGAATTTGGAAAAAATTAATAATAAAAAGATTGATAAATTATTTACGATTGCTGCCACTCGGCACTAAAAATATCGACAAAAAATCAACAAAAAATATCGACATACTGTGAAAAAAATTTAGCACAAAATCCGGCATTAAAAAAATTTTACATATTGCGACAAAAAATTTGGCAAAAAAATTGATACTGCAACAAAAATTTTGCAAAAAAATTGATACTGCGGCAAAAAAATTCAGCTACTATGGTAAAAAATTCGCAAAAAATTGATACTGTGGCAAAAAATTCGGCAAAAAAAATTACTGGCGGCAAAAAATTCAGCAAAAAAATTAAAATTTCATGAAATTTATTGAAAAATTACAAAATTAATTGATTAAATTATTCGTCATTTTCCTTTTCCTTCTCTTCCTCTTTTTCTACTTGCTTTTCTTTTCCCTTTAAAGATCTTAGCTTGACTCTTTTAAAACTAGCTCCAATTGATTTTATCTTGCCGAATGTTTTCCGAGATTTTTCACTTTTTTCTTCTAACCTAACTGCCCCCCAAATTTTGCCCATTCGTACACTTTCCCCAGTTTGTTCCACACCCTCTGAATACATTAATGATTCCTCATATTTAGTAATTTTTCATCTTTTGGATTTATCTGCTGATTTTTTATCTTTTCTTGTCACTTTTTCTTGTTCATGTTCTAAAATTTCTTTCAAACTATATATCCAATTTGGCAAGCCTTTTGGTAAAATCACGTCATAGTAATATAAATCATTACGATATTATTTACGAGTCAGCTGGAACACTTGAATTGATTTCAAATGTTCATTCAAATATTTCAACAAATCCTTTAACTATAAGTAATTATGATTAATATTGTAATTATTCGGTATAAAATATTTTGCTGAAAAATATCTTTTCAAAATATCAACTATAATCATATATATTTATTCTTCTTTTAGTGGGGTTTCTCAAATCAGTATTACTTTCTTCAGGTGAATGCAACTTTGTTTCTTTAACTACATCAATTAATTCATCCCAATATTTGGCAACTTTTTTTGATCTTTGTTCAACAAGTGACTGTGCGCTTTTAATTCTTTATACTCTTTTCTTAATTATTCATTAAAATTAATACTTGAAGGTAGTATAAATGCAGAATATTATTAATATTACTTCATTTAACTGGCTATTTGCATATAAGCGACGATTGTCTGCTTCCAGTTTTCCAGTTTCTGCCTTCTGATATCTTCCTCTCAAATAAAAAGCACCAAAATGCATATAATGATCTATAATCACACGCGCATTCATATAAATGTAATGAAAGATGAAAATTTAAAGTAATTTTTTCTTCTCCATATTTTTGTTCAATTAGTTTAACCATCGTGATTAATCTTTCATGAACCTCATTTAACAAATTTCTTCTTAAAATTTGGCATACTAAGATTTGACAAATTCTAACAAAATTTGTTAGAATTTGGCAATTCACATCTGAAAGATACTTTCATAGAATGATAGTTGCATATATTACGAAAATTTCTCCACTAATTGATAGTAAAGTTCGAAAAATCTTCACCACTATTTACTTTTCTCAAAATTCAGTTAATATCTGATAGTATTTGAAAAATTTCCATCATTGATTGTATTTTATTCAATGCATTATTTGTCAGTATCTCTTCTTTGATCCATATTTGTTTAATGAGCCATTTACCAATATCTAAGAAAAGACAATACATAGGATCAATAACTAAATGCCAAATTGGATCAAAATAAGATAGGCGAAGGAATTCAGACCATCTGACATGATTCTCACTGACAAAACGTTTTCATGCTGTATTTGAACTACAGTGCCTCTATTCGATAGAATCTCATTTATGTGTTACCAAATCTCTCAGTATAAACCATTCGTCTATATTCTCCATGCACCAAAATTATAATGATTATTTTCATAATTGATATTCTTTTTGCCACGATGATATGACACTAGTGCCAAAATGTGTCCATACACTTTTTGTGCAGCAGGAATATTATACGAAATTAAAATTAAGGCCACCCGAATTATTTTTCTTCTTTATTTTCGGCAGTTGAATCGAGCTTTATTCCTTGCCATAGTTGTATCAATTCATCGCCATTTAAAAAAAGGTAATGGTTTATTTGATATAAACTTGGTTCACTAAGACCTGATAATATACCAAGAATCAACATATTTTCATTTTTAAATTATATTTTGCGTGGAAAATTTGCGATAGCCACATATACAACTAACTCCAGTACTATGCACTTTATTATCAAATGATTGAAACCAGTTGATATTTAGTATCAATTCCAAATATGAATCAGCCATCTCTTTGCTAAAAATAATTTTGAGTTTTTATCTTTAAAAGTTTTCCAAATATCACTATCATAGATATTGCATAGAAGTTTATCAACACTTGATCGATCTATTCAATGCCAAAGATTAAATTCAAAATTCAGATTTTGATATATTTGTGACAATTGATAGTGAATAGTAGAATATGGAAAAATTAAATTGGGCTGATTAATTACATTCTGTTTAATAATTCTGATTGTGTAGATGGTAGAAATTGCAAATTTTTCTTTGTTTTATTGTTGAATTGGAAAATTCAATATGAATACACTTCATAATCAATAGCTAAAAATGGGTTCCTAAAGAAGGAGATAGAAACAAAAATCAAATATTCCTTGCTAGAAAACATTCAAATTTTTTAAATTAATAACCATAAAAAAACTATCTACAATTGTTCTTTATTATCCAAATCATTGATATATAATATTTATTAACTTTTATTCCTATTAAAATGAAGAGCTATAAATTTTGTCCCTAAAAAAAGGACATGAATGATTTGCAAAATTTTATATACTAAATACTTTAGGGACCTATTATTATCGATAGTTGATTGTTTTTTTAAAAATTAAGAACATCATCTTGTCTGTACAATTTGTGATATCTTTGACATGCCACAAAACTAACAAACTGATCTAATAATCCAAGTTTATTATTAGCAGAATACAAAGACTCACAAAAGAGCTCAAATTCTTTGCTAACAATTTCAATTAGTATCAATTTTATAAATTTTAGCAGTATATCTATTGCACTATTTGATAAATTAAATCAAATTTTATAGTTTATAATTTACAACAAAATTTACATAAAATGACTATCTGAAAATTTGCTAGAATTTGATGAAAATTCATATTTTGGTACTGAATAATTTTCGAATATATTATCTATTTCTTTATTATCATCAACTTTAGATTCATCATTTTCAGAACTTGTATTATTCAATCTCAGATTTTGTTGATTTTTGCTTAATGATATAATTCAACTTGATAAAATATTTCTTATTCTGTATTGAAATATGAATTCTTCAATTGACAAATGTTCACCTTTTATTTTTCAATATCTATATAAAAATTCTGTTCATGGTTCAATAAATGATCCATTGTATTTACTACAGTCACAAGTAATTTTCATTTTTTTTGGATTTTTTTTTAAACTTTCATTAAGTAAAACTGAAATTAAATACTTTCTTAATATTTTAAAAATTGACAAATAGTAATATAAAGTGGCAAATTTGTAATTGACATATTAAATAGCTTTGAATTGTAATATAATACAAGCATAATATGGTATATAACTTTGAATTGTAATATAATATAATAATAATAGTATAATATTGTATGCAATCCCAAATTGTATTAAAACAATATGAATAATTTTATTTAAATATCTCTTTAATTTGATTTTTTTTTCTGATACCTAAAATATCTGAACAAAAAAAACCAACTGGATACACTTTTTACAGAAAACAGTTGCCTTCACCTTCACAACCTTCACAACCTTCCCTGTCATTGCAAACTTCCTTTGCATCAACTGCATCAGAAGTGGCAACAGTTCATTCAGTAACACCTGGTACTGAATCTTCAATACCTACTATGACTGCTGAATTGCTTAAGAGAAGACCATCTATTGTATTGTCTAAAATATTGGCATCTGAAATTGCGCGAATATTAACACCGGAAGTTGAATTGCTACCCAAAACTTGAACCAGGGAGGATATTGAAAAAGGTAGAATTAAATTATTGCTGAATTATTAAAAATTACCTTTATTAACCAAATAATTTATTTAGAAAATGAAGAATTATATGCACGGGTCGAAACACTAGAAAGAAAATGCTGAATTTGTAAAACAATTAGACCTAATAGAATATATTAATAACAAGTTTTCTGAATAATCAGAACAGCAAAAAAATGAAATAAAAGATTTAAAAAAGGAAATTGATCAGCTCAAATCTGTGAAACCTGAACTTGATCCTATAGTTGTTGTAGAATTTAGAGCAACTGATATATCAGAATCTGAAAGTTTGCTGAGTTTAGGAAAGTGCCAAAGAATTCAACCTAGAAGGAGTAGTAAAGAGGCAAAACTGATAAAACTGGTTCCCAAAGATGAGCCGAAACCAGAAGAAGTGAGAGCAGAAATGAAGGCCTTAATGAAAACCATTCCTGATGAATATAAACTGAGGGTAGACAAAGTTTTTTCGAGTGATGTGAATAAAAAAATATTACAAAAGTTGATACCCGAATTAATAAAATCCATGGCCCCACATTTTAATCCCTCATAAAAGCAAATAAATGAATGGTTAGGTGCTTTACATCGCCATCAGAGAGGAAGATATTGGAAGGTAGAAACTGGAAAACTGGAAGTGGACAATCGTCGCTTATATGCAAATAGCCAGTTAAACGAAGTAAGATTAATAATATTCTGTATTTATACTACCTTCAAGTATTAATTTTTAATAAATAATTAAGAAAAGGGCATGAAGAATTAAAGTACATAGTTGCTTGTTGAACGAAGGTCAAAGAAAGTTGCCAAATATTAGAATGAATTAACTGATGTAGTTAAAGAAATAAAGGTACATTCACTTGAAGAAAGTGACTCTGATCTGGGAAACCCCACTAAAAGAAGAATAAATGTATATGATTAAAGTTGGCATTCTGAAGAGGTATTTTTCGACAAAATATTATATGCCAAATAATTACAATATTAATCATAATTACTTATAGTTAAAGGATTTGTTGATATATTTGGACGAACATTAGAAATCAATTCAAGCATTCCAGCTGATTTGTAAACGATATCATGACGATTCATATTTCTATGATGTAACACCACCAAAAGGCTTGCCAAATTGGACATACAGTTTGGAAGAAACTTCGGAACATGAACAAGAAAAAGAGACAAAAAAAGGAAAAAAATCGGCAGATAAATCCAAAAGACGAAAAATTACTGAATATGAGGAATCATTAATGTATTCGGAGGGTGAGGAACAAACTGGGGAAAGTGCACAAATGGGCGAAATTAGGGGGGCAGTTAGATTAGAAGAAAAAGCAAAAAATCTCGAAAAACATTCAGCAAGGTAAAACCAATTGGGGCTAGTTTTAAAAGAGTCAAGCCGAGATCTTTAAAGGAAAAAGAAAAGCAAGTAGAAAAGGAGGAAGAGGAGGAAGAGAAAAAGGGAAATGACGAATAATTTAGTTAATTGAATTTGTAATTTTTTAATAAATTTCGTGAAATTTGAATTTTTTGCTACAGTAATTTTTTTGTCAAATTTTTTTTCTGCAATAATTTTTTTGCCAAATTTTTTGCCGCAGTATCAATTTTTTTGCCAAATTTTTTGCCGCAATATCAATTTTTTTGTCAAATTTTTTGCCAAAAAATTTTTTTTACCACAATATTGCCGAATTTTATGTCGAATTATTTTTTTGCAGAATGCCAATATTTTTAATGCCAAGTGACAGCAATCGTAAATAATTTGTTAAATATTTTTATTATTAATTTTTGCCAAATTTGACAATAATTCGGCAGCTGAATGACATAATTTTGACTAGTGCTAGAAAAGTGATCCAGTTGAAAAGAAACAGTATTTGATGTTTTGCAAGGATGGTTATTATATGATTATTGATGCATTTTATAAATATTTTCCTGTATGTCTCTAAAAGAGTTATGGATTTGATTAATTTTATGTCATTGTCCCAAGGTTTGGATTTTGGAATGAAATAAATTGTATCAATGTACCATTTCTTGGATACTGTTCTTTCTGCAAATATATCATTAAACAGATCTGTTATGTATTGTATAGTACCGTAAACCACTGCATACAATACTTCCCTAAAGTAATACCCCTCCTTAAATAATATCCGGTAGTATTCAAGAAAATTGTTACTCAATAAATGATTACTACCCAGGTATATTAAGCTAGAGCCAATAAAATTGCAATATGAATGGGCAAGTGAGAAATACGTCAGATGATAATAAGACACTAAACATCCTACCATGTATACTATCCCCCTTCTAGTAGAATACCCCCCTGGGTACTAATCAATTTATCATGGGGTAAATTGATTAATACCCAGGATATTGTATACAGTGGTTTACGATAGTTGAGTCTAGTTTTTTGAGAACTATGTATAGAATTTGGGAGGGACCTGGTACTGATACATTGTTTCTTGTTTTGATAACCTTGGAGATCACTATTGTAAAGAAATGTTGTTGAGCCTCTTGGAACCATTCCTCTTTTATGTGTAATTGGGTGTGTATTTCTGGATCCATTCTGGCCAATTGTTTACAATATATCTTGTATTGTTCATTTTGCTGTCCAGTTGTGAAAGTAAGATCTGATCAATTCTTTAATCTTGTTAGGTTCTGTGGTGACATTTATTTCAGGTTCTGTGATGATGAGTTTGTTTAATTTGATTTATCAATAAGGTCTATCAAAAATAGAATTGATTATGGCTTTTTTGTTGCTAATTATACATGCCATTCTTTTGTCAATTGTCATTTTTATATTTTGTCATGATTTGTAATTGCTAATGATCTGATGTGTGGCTTTGTGTTAAATGGTTATTTGCCATAATTGTGTGTATCATTCCAATAATTCAATATGATATGGTAAGGCTGAGAATGATGGAGATGAGAAAATGTTGTATGTTGAAAATTGGTGGGAGTTGAAATGGTAGTGAAGTATATTATAATTGTAGTTTGTAGGATTATCAAAGTTCTTTGACATGCATATAGTAGTTCTTGTAATTGAACTATTTTTTGTGACAGTGAAAATTGAATGTTTGTTTTACATAGTATTCTTTTTTTGAGTTTAATCTTTTTAATATATTTATGTGTTACTTTGAGAATGACATCTCTTAAAAGGTTTTATTTTTCTTCTATTGAGATCTTGTTTTGTCCTGAGCTTTCTATTCTTTAATCAACTTCTTGTTAGAATTTAGATTGGTTTTTCTCTGAAATGTATAGTCAGTTGTATTTAGGATGTGTGTTGTTATAAATTTGAAGAAATGAGGTTGAGAATTGTTATGTTTCCAGATAGCAGCTGGCCACTGTATGGTCACTAGTAATTGTGAAACTTGTGTTTTGATCTATTAATACTGTTTGTATATTTAAACCTTCATGGAAAGATATCCAGATCTGATCAATTCTACTGTGATGGTTTCTAGAGTTTTTCTATATAAACTCTTGTTTATATAAATTTATATATTAAAATGAGTCTATTAGATTGTGGTCTGATAGAAAAAGTGTGATTTTTTTTTGTTTGATTAATAAGATATTAACTGTTTTTGTCAAGAAGAGGTTCATGGATCTCATTGAAGTCCCCAACTATAATTATGTGCCAGTTTTTTTGTAGTGCTTCTTTGATTAGGTTTTTGCATGTGTTCTGTATATATTACCTGAGTTTGTTGTGAGAGTGGGAAATATAAATATTAATTATGTATACAAACTTTTTCCTTGGAAAGGCCAAATCAAAAGAAAGTATTCTGCCTGATGTGTTATATACTTTGAATACCCTGGAGGCAAGATCTGAAGTGATACTAATTGCTATACCTTATCTGAAGATAGATGTATTATGAGACCATCATATCTTGTAAGTGTTAGATTATTAATAAAGTAATGCTTTAGGATTTCCATTTGTTTTAGTTATGATTATTATATCCTATAAGTTATCTTTTTCTTTTTTAAAAAAAAACTGATTCATCCTTGCTTTTTTTGATAAAAAGTTTGTTATGTACATTTTGTATGTATTTACAACTGACTTTTTATTACAAATTCTACTATCTAAAGAGAGAAACTTTCTTATCAATTGGTCTGTTGCCACCCTATAGGGACCTAACATGTCAAGAAGACCGTGTTAGTATCAATAAAGAGAGAAAGATAAATTATAAAAGACAAATCTATATATCCTTTAAAGTGACTTTTTATAAAGTGGTTGATTAGGGGTGAAAATATGTTTTTGATTCTTTGGTTCTGAATAATTTCTTCTTTTGTTTGACCTTAGTTATCAGAGTTTCTTTTTTGGGTGATTCTGTGGAGTCATTTATTTCTAGCTGAAATTCCATTGGCTTTTTCCCAATTGTCATGATTATGCATCTATCTTTTCATATTTTTTTCAGATGTGCTTTGAATTCTTAGCATATTATATACTGTATAGTTACTTTTTGTGAATATGTAGATAACATATAAGATTGTTGGCATCCTTGGTCAGTTCTGTACTGATCTATTCTTTAATAAGTTTTTCAATTGTAATTAATGAGATTTTTTGGAACATTGTATGTATTTTTTATCATGTTTGTCTTCTCTCTTGTTGATTGCCTTTTGTGTTCAAAAGTATTGTGATTATTTTTTTTAGGTATTTTGTGTGTATATCTAGTGGTGTTGTACATATGAGTGCATAGAAGTTGTCTTTGATATCTGAACATATCATATATATGTTTTATTGATATATAGTGGAATTTCTTTTAAATAATTTGCTCATTGTTGAAAGTTCTTAGTTCTATAGATTGATTTGGAACCTTCTTTGTGCCTAATTCTCAAAAGCTGTGATCCCTTGGTTTATGTTGCTAGGGTTGATATTTTCAAATATTGCTTTCCAATTGATGTGCTTTTCTAAAATATAATTGATTTGTATATAATTTCTATGTAAAAGATTCTATTGTACAATGTGTTTGACTTGAAATATGAGTTTACAGAATTTTTTGATTGGGATATCAATAATTTAATTCTTCCATTTTGCAAAGCTCTGGTTCACAAAAAGGTATGGATTAATAGAGATTGTTCTTGTGTCTAGGTTCATACTTCTGCAGTCGATTTTTGCTAGTTGGTCTGCTTTATTATTGTCTTGGATTCCAGTATGAGCTTTTACTTTGTGAAGAATTAGTAGAATTTGAAATATTTTACTATATTCAATGGTTGCTAGAGTAAGTGTTTAGTTTTTAGTTTTTCGAATCAGTGAGTAGATCAGGAGGTTGCTAGCTTGATTTATTGCCTATATTGCTACTTGACTATCTGTATAAATATGAATATCTGTTTTTGGAAGTAATACTGTAAGGAGTAAAAGAATTGTAACCAGTTCCACCTTGTGAATGATGAAAATGCATTAATTTGATCTTTGAATGAGACTATGTTTGCTCCTCTTTGCTGGATGGTCCATTAAATTCCTATATACTGTCTATTGTTATACCAAAATAATGATTTATATGTATATGTGGACAGGTAATTTAAGTTTTTGATTTGGTTTGCAATATCTATCAGATCTTTGATCATGTTAGAGTCTCGTTGCCAGTATCTGTAAATATTGGTAATATGATAGATATTTGATGAGATTAAGACTATTGGTTATCAAAAAATTTTCAAAAAATTCTTTGAAAAACTTTAAAATTTTTGAAAATTTGTAAAACAAAAATAATTTTATTAATTTTAATAATAAAAAACATCAAAGATTTTTTATTTCAAAAAATTTTGAAAATATTCAAAGTAATAATATATATATTAAAATAAAATTGATTGATAAATACTGATTAACTTAGCCAATCAAAAATTTAATTTATAAGTTGTCATAATTTTATCAATATTATTTTATTTTAAAGCTATAAAGTAATTTTTGAAAAGTGATGAAGAGTAGTATGTGGTCATAATATAACATAACTTCTTGGGATTTGAGTTATATAATATAACAAGTTTACCTAAGTTATCTGATAGAAGTATGACTTTATACCTGAAAGTCAAATATCAACTACTAAAACAGACTTAGGAAACTATAGGTAGTTTGATGAAACGAACATCTTTTATTAAAGACTGAAAAGATACTATTAAACAAGATTTTAAGATAATCAAGGATTTAGATCTTTAGTTGTAAAACACTAATGATTTGCTAGAACACCTGATATTTCAGATTACATGACCTGACCACTGATCTTGAAGCTTCAAGGTGATATGAGACCTGAATTACTAATAGTATATAAATAAATACCAATAGATTCATAATAATAGTTGTGTTTTATTCAAAAACTCTTTCTGCTGATCCTCTGACCACACACAAAAAAAACGTTCACAAGAAGTTTTTATACTTCTGGACTAATAAAGTCTTACCACTTTCTTTAAACCAACTTGAAAAAGTTTCAAGTACTGTCAACCACCTCCTCTCCTTTCTTGCTTACTATCTTTTTTAAATAAAAACTTGAACTCTAGTGACCTTCAAAGTCAAGAAATATCTTTCCTACCTATGACAAGAAAGTTCCGAAAGGAAGAAGAACTAATGTGCCACTATCTCATACCGTAGAGAAACATCACAGAAGTTTTGTGATAATAAGAGACAACTTTTCCACTCTCTTGTCATCTATTCTGACTTCTCATAGTGCTCGTTCTTGGTTTTTTTGGGGGAATTTTGCCACCTCAGTTTGACCCTGAATTTTGAGTAGTACAAAGTTTCTCACACTATGATTGGACAGATGGAACTCACATTAGTAAAAAGAAGTAAACAAGCACCTATTGGTTACTCCACGTGTTCAAATGCATTTTCTCAGCTCTATAAGAACCTGAGGTTCACCATAAGTCAATGTGTTGGTGCGGGTGGATAACAAATACTATTTACTCCTATATCTTTGGCTAAGCGAAAGAGAAAGAACATACCCTTCTCTTCCCTTTATCAAGGAAGAAGAAAGAAAACCAGGCTCAAAGGAACATAGAACGAGGATTATGCCTTAAAAGTGCCATGCTTATTCTTTATTTGTACGAATATTGAGAGATCAGGGAGATCCTAGGATCGTTCATATCTAATCAACAACACCAACATGCAGTTGAATGACCCGTGGTGGAGCATCCATCACACTGGGACATTAAACAAATGGTTTAATCTCTACAGATGGTAGTACTTTGGGAAAAACAGCATGATATTTATCAAGTCCAACAAGGCACAAGCTGGAAGTACCAAGATTCTCCTTTCTAGACTGGAGTTATCGCAATGGTAAAAAAGGACAGATTGTTGGATAATGGGCTCCTAATTATCCCAGTGCCCATTTACCTTCCCCTATGTCCTAGAGCCCTTCGAAACCCTCGACTTATCATCATCTAGAAGAACATCTGTAGAAGATCCCATACTGAATAGGGTATGGAGAGAAAAGGCAAGAACTGGTAGATAAGGATCACAACATAGAGGTACTGAAAGCAGTGAAGGAACAGGCATTGCGTCCTGAACTGATGAAGTCCTTGAAAAGTAACCAGCCCATGGTATTAATATGGTAGTAGTAGTGTAGTTCCAAGTCATCCATAATCAAACCATTTCCCCTTCTCCGTCTGGTACCTTTTTTGTAATGCAGAATCTTCATCCCTATTTAAATTTGTATAGTCTTGATTTTATTTCTTTCTTTTCTGGACATAGATAGTAGAGTAGGGTATCAAACACATTAGTTAACAGACTGAATGGTCTGTGGTAGACATAGATTCATTACACACAATAATTCCTTATATGAAATTTCTTTACCACCCTAACGGTCCCTCATTAGGTTTCTGTCTGGAGATAGCTTAGCCATGAAGTGATTTCAACCTATCATTAGTTTACTAGCTTCTCATTAGTTTTTCTCTGGTTATATATACCTATATGTTAAACTTCGCTAATAAACTTGGTCAAGCTAGCCAAAAAAAAAAAAAAAAATAGTTGTGTTTTATTATGATTGTCTTTATCATATTGTTTTTTATTTTATTTTTCTTTTCTTTTTATTAATTACATGTATATGACCTTTCGGGAGAACCATTAAAATTACTATTATTTTTTTTTAACAGGGGTTATAAAGACTCAGTTTTATTGAAGTTGTAGTAGTGAATTAATGAGGTACAATTGAATTACAGCTATAGTAAAGGCTATATTACTTCATATTCTATAACTTTCCCTGGAATAGCAACTAACAATTACAATAAATTCATTTGTTCCAGTTATTCCTGTAACATATTATTGGAAGAAGCCTTATTATCTTCCCTACTTACGTTCAGGCCCTTATCATGTATACTTGCCCATTGGCTGACTTGGACTTGAGACCCCTTTCATATTTCATCCCACTGAATATTCTTTTTATACTACTTATTACAGTATACCTACGAAATATTCATGTGAAGTCTTAGATATTATCTCATCCCATTTAAGTATCCTTTTTACATGATTTATTACAGTTTGCTTATAGGATGACCATGTGGAGTCTTAAATGGGTTGTCAAATTTGATAGAGACCCTCTTCTTTTGCTAATGTGTCTAGGTATTGTTAGTTCCTGAATTTTTACAGCAAGCAAATCTTCAGCCTATCTGCAGGAGCTTGTTGAAACCTGTCTTGTGACAAGATGGCTTCAGCACTAAAACCAGTTAAAGCATCTTGTAATCTTTGATTGGATGGGATTTTAGTCACAGGTGGCAGTGATCATTATTATGAGACAGATGAGATCTTCCTGTACCACCTAGGCTTAAGTGGCACTGCCTTATAGTACTGTAAACCACTGCATACAATACCTTTCCTAAAGTAATATCTTCCTTTAAATAATACTCAGTAGTATTCAAGAAAATTGTTATTCAATAAATGATTACTACACAGGTATATTAAGCTAGAGTCAATAAAATTACAATATGAATGGGCAAGTGAAAGATATGTCAGATGATAATAAGACACTAAATATTCTGCTATTTATATTATCCCCCTTCTAGTAGAATACTTCTCCAGGTACTAATCAATTTATCATGGAGTAAATTGATTAATACCTGGAATATTGTATGCAGTGGTTTATGATAGTATTGAATTTAGAAACAGTACTTGATGACCTGGAAGCACTACCACTATGCTATAGATTTACAGGTCACCATTAAAATTATATGTATATTATTTTATGTATTTTTATTATATTTATTTATATTGGGAAAACATGTATTTAAAGGCTGTTTTTTTCTTTACTAATAACTCAGAGCTGTCTGCTTCTAGTTTACATTTAATAAAGTTTTCCTTTAACTAGGATATATGATAATGAAATAACTTCCTAACATTGTATAAGTTATATTTGGTAGCAGCAGATACTTCTTTCATTCCCTCCTTGAATTTTTTTTCTTTAAATTTTTCTTTAATAAGGAAGAATTCTTCTTACTTCACTATACTTTCTTTATTATATTGCACAAAGGTTTGCCCAAGATTATACAAAAAGATAGAAGGATACTTGAAGATTATGTGAAACAAATTTGAGACTATTGGGAAGGGTACCATCAGAATTATACTGGATGAATATTACTATATCACAAAGATTCAGGATAGGAATCTGAAGATCCTAGGAAAGTAATGCGAAGGTTTACTGAAAAGTTACACAAAGATCTATTAGGTACTTAAGGTTAGTTACTTAATAATTTAATAAATCCACATAAATAGCTGTAGATGACCTTGGTTCATAGGAAATATGGTGACCTATAACATATACTTTCGAGCTAGTTACTATATAGCACCTAGTATAGAATAGTGATTGAGACTATAATATTTATGAAATTATTAATGTAATTAATATTGGAATGTTAAGAAAATCTCAATACTTAGGAAAAAATACTTATCTTTTTTTCGAGAAAAAAACTAAACTCTATGGAAAATGCCTGCTATCCTGAGATGATACTCATGTGATCAATCTGAACTTCTGATAAAAGGATTCTAGTACAATAGTAATGGTCTAGAGAGTGCAATATCACTATTACAATCGGCCTAGAGAGCATAACAGTGGCTACTAGTCTCCTAACTTTTCCACTCAAGAAGACACATACTGGTACCCAACAACTTACTTGAATTTTTAGTAAAAGATTTCTAATACAATAGTGACAGCTCAAAGGGCACAACATCACTATTACAACTGGCCCAAAGAGCACAATAGTAGTTACTAGTCCTTTAACCCCTTTGTTCAGAAAGATATAAATTGACATTGGAAAAGCTGTAGAGGTTTATTATCTCTATATACAAGGCCAGATTTTCTTCCTCCAATTGTATAATTGAAATTATATTAATACTGTTTGGAAATGCTGCACAGTTTAAGGGACTACTGGAAATCTTAAAATTGTTAAGTAAGAAAGCTGACCTTCTTCCTTAAGAATCGGATATCTTGCTAGGATTGTTGCTTGGCAAGATAATGAGCAAGATATTTTTGTTTATGGATACAAGGTATAGTTGTATTGTTGTAGTTGTTGTTGATGGATTGGACAGAATGAATATGAAAACCAGTTACAGAAAATCAGTGTTTAAGTAGAAAATTTTTGAGGTAATCTGAGATTTCTAAATCATTGAAAAAGAAATTATATATAAGAATACAAGAGTAGACACATATAACATATATAGTGACAATAAAGATCCATGAGGCAACACCTCAAATTAGAAACAACAATGGGTTAAGGAAAACAATAAGGAAAACAATAAACATCGGACTAATAAGAGCCAATTAATGAACACTTTCATTAATGATAAGGGCTAAGAACTGGAAAATTCTAAAATCGGATATTGAATAGTGTAATAGATTAGTAGCATAAGGAAACTGGACAATGTGTTAGAGCATATTCTTCACGAGTAATGGTATCATACTGAGAAAATTCTAAAAGACATTATCTAGCAAACAAGCTTATTCAGAAGTCTGTTATAGATATCTTAACTAGTTACTCAAAGTTGAACCATGTATAATAGACTTGAGAAACTCAAGATAGTAATATACTACTGTAAGGATTGGTTAATCTCAAACTATGTAAGTGTAGAAAAAATACTCAGTAGGTTGACATAAGGGCATAATTCCTGAATTATTTGCATATTGGGCATGAAAACCTTTTTACTATTTCCAGAGAAGCAAAGATAGGATTGATGACATATACACATAGATACACACACATATGAGATACATACATAAGAATAATATAAATAAAAAGTCTAAAAAGAAGAGTTGCAAAATGAAATGAAAGAATAGCTACATAAAAAAATCATTGCCATAGAAAAATAAAAGAAAATTATAAGAAAACTGATACACAAAGAATGACAATCACCTGTATAATATAGAATTTAGAAATAGGTTTGAATTTCACCTTAGCATAATTGAATCTATATATTGCCCATAAAGTTGGTTTAAAGCACAAGATATGAATATGTAAACATATAGATAGAAAACTATTTTAACTATATACTCAATCACAATTGTGCATACCAAATAGCCTTCCAGAAGCTCATGTATATATATAACTTGCCAACAAACATATGCAACCTGATGAAATTATATAAAATAAAGATCACAAGAACTGTACAAGCTCAGACAAATAGACCTAATGATGGCAAAAGATAAAAAAAGAGCTGTCTAAACCTAAGAAGTACCAAAAAACACTGCCCATGGAAGACCGGTTGAGTGAAATATGCTTTAGAACGATTGATATTGCTGAAATCACTATAGGAAAGAATAGAAAAAGAACCCACCAATACTGTTTTCCCACCCCAAAAAGATATAAGTTAGTATACAGGTGAGAAAAAAAAGAAACAAGAATAAAGGTAATAAAAGAACCTACCTAAATGCCTGAGAGACTACTAGGAATGAAAGAAGTCCAGGACTGAAATTGCTGTGAATATGTGAAAGACCATGGAGAGTAAAAAAGAAACCTTAAACCATGAAAAAGAGAGAGAAATAGAGAAAAAAAAGATTAGTAAGAATGAGAGAGGCTTCTATGACCTGAAGACACTTATCGGAAGGAAGCCTGCTGAAGTTCGTGACAGCTACATTGTGAACACAACATCCTGAAAATCCCAAGAGGAATGACAAATAGATGAAACCAAGAAACCCATAACCAAAAATAGAATTAGCCAAGAAAAAGAAGAATTCAACAAATAAAACAAGAAAAGACTTATCTGAGAACTCCAGAGGCCATTAGAACTTCAACTGCTATAAACAAGAGCTGAAATCTGAAAGACTGTTCAGAATTGGCAAAAGAAGGAAGCTATATCATTCAAAAAGAAGAAGAAAGGTTAGTATCAAGAAAAGAAAACCTAGAAATAATAGAATTATAAAAGAAATATTATCAGAACCAACAAGAAATAGTAGAAACTTACCTTGAAAGGGCCAAAACACTCCAAGATGACTGAAAAAATTGCCTGGAAGTTGTCCAAATGCTAATAATAATAAAAAACCTCCAAACAAAAGGATCAGACAGACAATATACTATGACTTCAGGAGATCCTACAACTCCAAATCAGAAGAAAGAAGTAGTATAACTGATGAAACAAGATAGGAGACACTTATTGCAACAAAAAAAAAAAAGACTACTACTTATGAAGAAAAGAGACCCACAGAAGAAAAGAACCGCCTGACAAGATTAAAGAAAACCAAAACAGATAGAAGTCAAAATCTTCCTCCATTTATAAAAAATCATCTGAATTTGCAAGAGAGAAAGAAGAAAGAAAGCTTATTATCGTTGCCATTCAAATTTGTAAAAAGCTATGATAACTTAAGAAAGAAAACAAATTAATTAAAAAGGCACAAGAAAGAAACTTACCATTCCAGGAAGTTAGAAGTATAATCTGTGATTAATCCCTATCAAAGACAAAGAGATACTTATCATCAATCGATCAAGAACCATTATCCAATTAGAAATACTTAGCAAACTATTGACATACTCAACTGGAAAGATATACTGTATAGTATCAAGACCTTACCAGTTTCGCAAACTTCGCAAAGACAGATCATGCTACAAGACAAGACATATAGTTACAGTCATATTTAGAATAATCAGAAATCTTATGCTACTATGTGAATTTTGAGTTTTATAGGGAATAGCTAATCCTATAGTTTGAAACAAACATGAGCAAGTGGTCACAGAAAATCCAAGTTATATACAACCAATACATAATTATGAATATGAACACATGTATGCTGAATACTAGAGATTTACTCCAAAATTTGTGTATACTAGGCACGAATAGCAGATCACAAGAAACTAATAACCATATCAGAAACTCCAAGAATCATGCATTACAACTAATAATGTGTCCCTAAAGTATTTAGCATATAAAATTTTGCAGATCACTTATGTCCTTTTTTGAAAGACAAAATTCATGGCTCTTCACTTTAATAGCAACAAAAGTCAAGAAATGCTATAAATTAATGATTTAGATAATGAAGAACAATTGTGGGTAGTTTTTTATAGTTATTAATTTAAAAATTTTAATGTTTCCTATTGAGGGACATTTAACTTATATCCCTACCTCCCCCTTTAGGAACACATCTTTAATTATGACCCACCATCACAAGATTGGACCATTATTCCTCAATATTTAAGCCATAGAAATAATATATATGCTAATGACAATAAGGGTATAACCATTGAGAACAATGATTCTTTTAAGAAGGAGAGAATGTAACAAGTTTATCTAAGTCATCTGATGAAAGCATAACTTTACACTTGAAAGTTAAATAACAATTACTGAAACGGTCTTAGAAAACTATGGATATTTTGATAAGACAAACATCTTGTCTTAAAGACTGAAAAGATATTGTCAAACAGGATTTCAAAATAATCAAGAATTTAGATCTCTAGCTGTGAAATACTAATGATTTGCTAGAACACCTAATATTTCAGATTACATGTCCTGACCACTGATCCTGAAGCTTCGAGGTGATATGAGACCTGAATTACTAATAGTATATAGACAAACACTAATAGATTCATAGTAATAATTGTATTTTATTATGATTGTCTTTATTATATTGTTTTTTATTTTATTTTTATTTTATTTTTATTAATTACATGCATATGATCTTCTAGGAGAACCACTAAAATTATATGTATATATTTTTATTATATTTATTTATATTGGGAAAACATGTATTTAAAGGCTGTCTTTTTCCTTTACTGATAATTTAGAGTTGTCAACTCCTAATTTACATTTAATAAAGTTTTTCTTTAACTAAGATATATGATAATGAAATAACTTCCTAATATTGTATATATTACATATAAGGTCTCTAAATTTTTTTCTTTTTTATTAATATCAAATAAAAGAAAAGAAATGCATAATATGTTTCAACAAATAATTTCAGATTCAAGCTCTAATGAAAAGAGTATTTTGAAGTTCTTCAAAAAGCCCAAGAGTACTTCCAATATCTCAGGTTGAAGACCAACATCTCAAGTCGAAATAGAAACAGAGTCACCTCAAAAGTGATTAAGATCTCTATTATTCTAGAATCTTCACTTATTAAGAGGTTGCCCGAAGAATCTTTAGGTATATTAAAAAAGATGTAACTATTTAAATAAATACTAATTTATATATTTAATTTCTAATATAGTAATTGAGAAACTTTTGAAGTCCCATGAAAGTCTTCATAAGAAAATTGATCAGTTATTAAAATATCAAAAAGCTATCAAGGATAAGGTTACCTACTTAGAAAACAAAATTCACATGAGTCAACATTTAATCACCAAATAGGATTTTATTGAGATACAGTAAGTTTAATTTTTTAACCTTTGAAAAACTTCAATAATATTTTGGATTTTATAATAGTATGTGATTAAGAGTATCGCAAAAGAAGTTTTTTTTAAAAAAATATATGTGAATTCTAAAGATTTTTGCTATTAAACAGAAGAATATTTTCAGTGAGAACATTCAGAGTTCTTTGAAGACCTCACAAGAAAACATTAGAAAACATATTATGAAAAGCATATTCACTAGGCAGTAATTATTACAGTTATTAATAATATAAATAAATTTATTAATAATATTATTTATTTAATAGCTTGTGAGACAACACAAATCATTTCAAGGAACTATGACTTTGAAAATCTAGGATGCTATGTTTTCAGTTTTTGGCAAAAACTTCTTGAATACAATCAATACAAATATAATTGCTACTGAAATTATGGCCTGGAAAAAATCACGAAAAATCTGGAAGTGCTTTAAAAATCTTCATGTCTGTTCTAGAAGAGAAAACCAAAGCATAATGGTACATATTTTCAAAAAAGTCTGGCTAAAAGATGATGCCTCTAAAGAACAAGTATATTCACTATCACAATATACCAAATAATTCTAAATCTGAGTAATGAAAGTATTTTAATTAATGAAGTGTTAATTAAAAGCAAAATAGAAAAAAATAA
>CAJVPT010000020.1:0-57034 GCA_910592055.1 Acaulospora colombiana
TCCGAGATTAATAACGGGTGAAGGTGACTCGTTAAAAGTATTGGGGTCTTATGTACTTTAAATCAGTGAGCGAGTAGATAGAAGTCACAGGGTTTACGAAGAAGGTCATTCATCCAACAAAAAAAAAAAATATATCCACTGCCTAAATCACATACATTTCTAGCCTTTAGATTACTTTGCGTTATGCTATACCAAGAGCTATTATTTGATTAATTTATCCTTTGTTCGCAATACTTATTACAGAAAAAAAATAGCAGAATAAATATTCTAGAGATACTTAGCATTTATCGTAAACTGCATTAACGAAAAATCATTTCCTCGAATAAACAGTATATTATAATGATACACGTTCTTAAATTGTTAAGAATAATTTTATTTGAGGTTACTTTATTACCAATAATGTCATCGTTTAATCAGGATTACTTATACGGTATGACATCACTCTTACACTGAAAATAAATGGAAAAAATATGGTTTCTAGATGCATAATTTGAGGGTTCGTGTTGTCTTGTAGCAATAAGCTAACCTATATACATAACTCTAGCAACCATAATTATCGATAATAAAACAAAAAAAGGGCGGATTAAAAAGTGTACAAGACAAGAGGCGATATATTTGAGCTAGTTCTAAAATTACCTTTACTCGTTTTAGGCATCAAAAGTTACCTTACGAGTGCGCTAAATTTGAGTTTCTTATATACGTTTATTTTCTAATGTTTATTGTCTTTTACGTAACACATTTGCTAATATTTATCAAACTCACATTGCATTTATTCATCAATATCGTTTTCATATTTACAACAATTTCCGGTTAGTTAAGTGAGTGAATGAATGAGATGTGTGAATAAGCAAATATGTAAGCGGGAAAATTGAATGGGCGGGTATGGTTTGAAATAGAGAGTTTAGTTTTCTATTTCGATCGCGATTTTTCAAAATTTTCTGCGCATATGCTTTGCATACGGCTTTATGTTTATTATACATAATCTTTGCAATGATTATAGTACCTTTGATATTCTCAAATTGAATTTAAGATTTTTCCAGAGAAAATTTTCAATATAATGATGACAATTGCATGTTTATTTAACATCTGTTGATTTTTCTCATTCATTGGTTTCATTATTCACTATGCTTGCTTACAATTTTTATTAAAAAATCAGCATATTTAAGCACTTACTATATATCAAATATTCCATGTTTATAATAATACGCATAACACGGAGATACATTTACATCAACGGCACAGCCCTATGCAGGTGAAATTATGTGTGCATATAAACCTGAATTCGGAAGTTGAAATTTAGTTATATAGTATTCTAAAAGGCTTGAAATATATAACGTCCATTTTATCTTCAGTCGTTTCCAACGCAATTTTTGTCTGTACAAGCGCCTTGGCTGATGAAAAAACTCTGTAATCAAAAATACACAACCTAAAGTCAGTTGATTAAATTCTCGTTTTAAACAGTAACTCGATTACACAATTTCTTATTGTGCATAGAAAGTGCTGGAAATCTAAAGCCGCAATCATTCTAGTGATATTAATTTACTAATATGGGCGGCATGCACAAATTATTCTTTGTTTCTATACAAAATAAAGTGGTCGGGAATTCTGGACTATTGAGATTAAAAATTTTATTTCAATGCGCTGCCAGATTATGCGTTACATATATGCCGGAGTTGTAACAATAGGTTTGTTGAAACCTGATCAAGAACCCGGGAGCAATTCAATCCTAGAGACAAAATCCTGGTCAAAAACTAGCGATACTATTCGAGTGTGTAGATCAATATATGCACGATTTCTGCAAATAATTTTACAACACATTTAAAAAGTTCTTTATCATATAAATTTAATGCATAAATATTTAAAAAAAGTTTGTGGGAATTTATTCTTATTTAATATAAAAATCAATGTCGATTTTTCAATGACTAAAATTATTGTAGAGGTTTTGATGTCATAAAGATTGCAATGCTTATAATTTAATATATTTTGACCATTAATTGAGAGAAAATAAATTTATACAATAATGCCCGAAAGCTCTTCAAAGAAAACTTTCAGCTTATGAATAGTTGTTTCGAGCTAATTGTGCCAACACTGAAAAAAAAAGGAGATACTTAAATTCCCATTTTTGAAGTATATTGAATACTGTATAGGTTAAAAAATATGTATTCTTAAAATTTTTATTTCCGTGACATTTAAAAATATAATCTGTTCGGTGTTCTGTTTATACATTTATCGTTTGTACTGTATGCTGTGCAATACCTCTTGCCTTTCCGAAATGTAAATTTGTATGTGTGACACGCCTAATGTTTGTGTCACCGACTAATTATGTAATATCTGCATGATTTCCAAATATGCAATTGATCATGTACAAATATAGTTTCGATCATAAAGAGTCAATTACCACCAATAGGAGATCGATTTGATATAATACTAATTTTAAAAGAATAGAATATATTTATTGTATTATTAAATAGTTAGATATTTTTAAAAAACATTATTTATTTAAATCAAATCGTTGAAAATGTTTTTATCATAAATAAATTAATAAATTTTATCATTAAAAATGTTTTTATCATAAATAAATTAATAAATTTTATCTTCAAAAATTTTAATTATTTTTATTGTAGATTTTATTTAAACAATTTTTTTAACTGGATGGCTTATACCTTGTTTATTAGATATTGTTGTGAGTATGTACAAATTTATTTTATACAAATTTGACTCTCTAGCTATCTAATTAAACTCATTAAGGATAGGCCTATCATATGGCTTATTGTCAAGTACTGGTATATACTTGACTAATCTGCCAAGGCTCTACCTGTTCCATAAAAATTTGTTTTGAAAGAATATATAGTGTTTCAGTTGATCCAGTGTTGACTGGAGTGTTTCATGATTTCATTGATTCCTGGAATATATGATTTGTGTGTAAAGATTCTTTTATTTAGTGTTTTCCATTTTTTTTTATTTTTATTTTTCTTATGTTTTGATTTATTTTCCATCGTGAAAAGAGCTGACACCTCAGTTGCCATTTGTTCTGAAGGATGGTCAAGAATCTATCTATGATATTTTTGAGAATTTCTTTTTGATTTTTGGCTATTATGTATTTTTTTATTATTTCTAAGAGATCTTTTGTTAATGTCCCCCTTGTAACGTAATTTTTTTTCTCAAAAGTCCATTTGCTTTTCATTTTTTTAAGTTTGTTATTCAATGTTTTTTGAGAAGTTTGTTATTTTCTACTGCTAATTTCCTCATTAATTATTTGGAGTAGTGTTTTGAAGATGTTTATGCTATTGCCTTTGCATATCATTACCTGGATATTGATTTCAATGTGTTGCCAGTTAATATAGAGATTGTCTTTGTATATTGTTAATACCCTTTTGTGTAGTTTATCTTTGATTGACAGTTCTAAGTTCTATAGTCTAAGTCTGTAGATCTGATGTTGTGATTCAGTTTATAGTTACATCTGTTATTATTTGAGATGGGGATTTGTTAATAATTGATTCTGCCCATGCTATACTTTGTAGTGTATTGTTGTTTGTTGAGATTAGGTTACAGTCTAGTATTCACTAGCTGAAGATATGCCTTGCTTTAATGAGGTTCCTTGCAATTTCTGATATTGTGTTTTCTAAGACTTGTCCATTTTACTTTTGGATCCATCTAGCTTTTATAGTAAGGAAATTGATTTTGAGACTTTGTCTATAACCATGTCTTTTTTATTAACTTTTATTGTGATCTAGGACAATGTTAACTGGGTTCTGTATACAATTGATTATATGTTAATGTAACTATATACTATCTATTTATGGTAAGCAAGTAAACTATTATACATAACATATACAAAACTAACCACTATGTTGATGAGATATGCAATATTATCTTTATTTTTCCTAGAATATTTTTATAGAGTAATCTAATTATCAAACCATTGTATTATCTTTAACCTGTATCAGAGATTTTAGGTATATTATTGTGGTGCATGAATTTCTTCTTCTGTCCAAGTTTCCCAATATTGTTGATATACCATCAATATCATATGTTTTTATACATTCTACTGGTAAAGGATTTACTCTTCTTCTCAAAAATTCCCAATTCTTTTTAGCTCAGAATCTGTTCTTGATTAGTTAAGAATCCACAAACTCAATAAGCATAAATTAGATTTATTCCAGTTGCAAACTCAACCATATCAGGTTTATAATTCAAAAGCATGATATCATCTACTTATAAACCTGTCTGATCAGGATGATGATCTGCTATGAGTGATACCAAGTTAACAAGTTATACTGGTAGATTCCTGTCTTCAACAAGGATTGACAGAATTTTTTATAATTTTGTCATTTGGAGGACTTGAATCAGAATCTTGTGATATGACCTATGGAGTGCTAACTACTGTACTATTGACCCATAGATCATTTTATTTAAACAATTTTAAATTTAAAAAAAAATTTATAATAAATATATTCAAATTAAATTGTAATTTATTAATTAATTAAAAACATAAATATATTTTCACTTAAGCAATATAATATATACATAGCTAATAAATTTCAAAGAAAAAATTAAGAATAAAAATCAAATATTTTTTATCTGAAATACTAATATTTTTAAATTAATATTATAAAAAAACTATTCAGAATAGTTTAAATTTTAAATTTTTAACTTTTTAAATTTTGTACTAATCAATTAAAAACTTTATAAATCTTATCACTTTCAAAAAAATATAAGTGATTTGCAAAATTTTATATATTAATTGCTTTGAAGATCTATTATTGATTACAAATAATAATAATTTTTTGATTTAACTTTATAAATAATATTTTGTTTTATAGTAGACATAGTAATCAAAAGTGACCACAAGATGGTCATGATAGAGCTCAGTACACTGCATGGTTCATGGTTCAAATTGACAAACAGAAAGAACAATAGGTAGAATAGGATCAACTATCAGAATTCTACACCAAAACATTGGAACAACTTCTCAAAGAAAATAGATGAAATAGTAAAGGGAACTCTAAGGGCAAACCCAGAGATAGCAAAAGAAATATGGAACCAATTTAAAGAAGCAATAATGGCAGTTGCAAAAACAATACTTAAAAAAAAAAAAGCATAGTAAAAACACTAGAACTATACACAAGTCGAAGTATAAATAGCTGATGCACAAATAGCTCAAACTTGACAAAATATATAGAAGGTGCCAGGCATGGCTCATAGAATCAAAATACAAAACAGAAGAAGACAGAAAAATAATAGAGAAGGAAGTTAAGGAAATAAACACACTGATCCTACTCCTGACACCTCTACCACTCTTCAAAAAGAATACTTTACAAAATAGAAAATCCCTATACAAATGGTTGTTGGAAACCAAAGAGATTTGGGAAGCAGAGAATACAATTACCAAGATTAAAGTAGAACAAGCAAAAGGAAAGAGGATCCAGAAAAGAATAAAGTGGAGATACAAGTAGCTGGAAGAGCAACCACACAAGATAATTAACAGTATACTGGACCAGCAACCCAGAATCATAGATACCCAGTGACTGGTTGAAAGAAACCAAGAGAATGAGGTGGAGATAATAACAAACCTAGAAGAAATTAAGGACAAAATTAAGAAGCACTTCCAAGAATGTATCCAATCAAGACAGGTACTGGATGTGGAAAAATATCCACACTGACAATAACAATATACCTCCAAACAAGACATTCAGGAAGATTGGTTTGAAGAAACACTTGACAGAATTGAGGTATCAGAAATAAGTGACACAATTAGAAAGAAAAGAGTGCAAGCACTCCAGGCCCATCGAAAATACTATATATCCTGCTGAAAAACCTGGGGAAGGATGGACTAAAGGTGTTGAAGATGCTTTTTAATTAGATCCTAGCCATAGGAGATATTCCAAAAGACTGGAGAAAAGGAAATGTATATCCAATTCCCAAACCCAAAGACTGGCTAGGAGACATCAATATAACAAAACCCATCACACTGTTGGAAACCACAAGAAAGGTATTCATGAGTATTATAGCAACAAGACTAGTAGGAATATGTATTAGACATAAGATATTATGCCACAATAAATGGGCAGGACTTCTGGGTAAAAGCACACAAGAACCAATTAACACTCTGAACAATATTATGGAGGAAGCAAGAGAGTTCAAAAAAGAGGCCTGGATCTTCAGCCAATACATCAGCAAAGCATACAACTCAATCAACAGAGTAATGATGATCTAGTCACTCAAGAGAATCTGCATACCAGAAAGGTTAATTGGAATTTTGAAAAATACATTAGTCGACAGGAACAATAGGTTTATCATAATACATGGACTCACAGAAGAATACCCCATCCAAGATGGAATAGACCAGTGAAATATCATATCTCTCCACCTATGGAGAATCTTTTATGACTCCTTTCTGCAGGAGATTGAAGACAGACATAAAGAATATACAATGGAAACCAAAGTAATTCTTAACCTTACTCCACCAAACCTAGAGAAGATAATGAATATAGAAAAAAAAAAGACAAACATCACAGCAATAGCATATATGGATAACACTACATGGTTCGCAAGCAGTCAGACTAGAATGCAAGCTATCATAAACAAAGTGATAGAATTCCTAAAAATAAATGACATATAGCTCAACAGTATAAAATCAGCACTGATTGCATAAATGCAAATAAAGAATATCGAGAGTCAGGCATCATAACAAATGAAATATTGATCACACCACTCCAAAAAGAGGAAGTGGCAAGGATTCTGGGAGTATGAATATCAGAGGATGGAAAAAAAGTTCATCAAAATAAGATAATAGAAGGGAAGGTAGAGACAATCACTAGAATCCTGGCATAGAAGAAAGTTACAGACAAACAGATGAGATATATAATCAACTATACTCTTTTTTCAACAATCAAGTACCTTTTGAATGACATGACCCTGACAAAGAAAAAATGCGATAGACTTAGTATTAAAATAAATAAGGGTTTTAAATACAAAGTGAAACTAGCATTAACAACCCCAAACTGCATTCTTCATGCAGATTTTGATTATAAACTCTTCATCCTATGGGAAATACAGATTCTTTTACATGGTAAGAACCTTCATAATAGATTAAACAGTCACAACTTAGGAGGAATGACAACACAAATTAGACTACACTACCTGCAAAATGAATACTAGTCAACGAAGTCAATCCTGACAGAAAGATTCCCATTTCAGAAAAAGAAAGAGAAAAAACCTAATGAATGTGATTCTAAACATTTTGAAGTATCAGGGAATCACAATAGCACCAGCGGATCACATGTAGTTCAGAAAACCAATCAAGAAGGAGAGGAGACTATTAGAGAGATGGTCACAGAAAATGGGTACAACAAATATAGACACACACTTAGACATAGAGAAATCCTTTTTCTAGATCATCTGCTAAACAACAGCAAGACAAGATTCCTTTCCTGGCAACAGGTAAGAGCCAGACTAGAGAAACAAGGTAGGACACCCATATAGTACAAAGAGATGAAAGAACTGGTAAGGAAGCTAAACATCCTACAGGAAGAAACAGGAAGTGGGGGTGACATCAGCAAGAGACAACAGAACCAATAGTCCTACTATCAATAGCTTTAGATCTAATACACTGGTGACCTCATTTTAACAACAATCGACAATCAAATAGCTAGCGACAAAAAGAGACAAGACAATGATATTAACAAAGAAAAAGAAAGTTTTCGACAGCCAATCCATTGTGGCCACCCATATAATCAGAGAAAACCAAATATATCCAATCCATAAATGCAAAGGCTGCCCTTTCAATAATCCAGAACTCAAGAGGCAGTACAAGGATCAACAACAATATATAATGATGCAAACTCAGTGAACATCAAGGTGAAGAAGAGCACCCAAGGCTGCATTTCATCACAAGCACAAAATAGGAATACAAAGCAACCCTCAACTAATAGATTGCAATTTTCACTGTAAGGGATAGAGCTTGCACTCAAGGAAATTAACAGAAAAGCTTGAACACAAATCTATCATCAATATATATTGACCCCTTTTATATCACGAAAGTCCTAATCCAGAAAAGGCTAAAGGCCACCAAAAGAATAATAGCAAAGCTACAATAAATCATACAAGAAATCAGCAAACAGGACAATTTTAAGATATATAGGACAGTTCCTTTATAAGGTGATGTACGAACAGTAGAATAGTAATTGTGTAGGTAATCCAAACAAAGACAGGAACACATATCACTGCATTTCAAGCAAAAACACATGACACTCTATCCTCTACCAGAGCAGAATTAATAGTGATACTAACAGCAGTCAGCACAGTAAGTGCAGGAAAGAAAATAGAAATAATCACAGACAGTCAAGGTGCAATAAATGTAGTTCAGAAAACCAGGGAAAAGAACAAAATCAAGAATCAAAAAACAGAAACCCCAAATAGGAATCTGGTTAACACTATTCTAGAAATCGTAGCCATATAGAATATCAAGATAAAATGAACAAAGGTTAAAAGACATTCAGGAAACAAAGAAAACGAAAAAAACGAAACACAGACAAGCTAATCGCAACAACAATATTAGATAAGCCCAGAGATATAATAAGGATCCAAGAGTTATATTCGACAAGCAATATGACAGTACTCAGATGGAACCAGTCCTTTGTGAATCTCCTATTTAGGACAATAGGGAAAACCCTCCTCAAGACAAAATGGACAAGCAAATGGAGAATCCTACAAAGAACACAAAAGTGGCTCTCGAGACAGAAGTAAAAGGAAATAGATTGGAACCTCACTATGAAAATATTAACACCCTCCAAAATAACATTATTCAAAACAAACCAGAGTATCACAAAGACAGTGTGTTTTGTTAAAAAACATGGCTCAATGAACATTCCATAGTAGCAAATATGAACATATGAAAACCACACCTGTACAAAAACTCAATATGTATCATATGCAAACAATATGAAGAAAGAGATTTACACCCATTTATCTGTGGACCCAATAGGACAAGATTGAGGGAAAGGTATACATCCTTCCTCACCAAAGAGTGCGCAGCTAGGACGAATGATAACAAACAAAGGGAAGCCATACAAAAAAATTGAAAAAGGTCTCTTAACCTACTGACGTCAAGAGAAGTAAAAGGATCGAACAAGATAGGATGGCTGGACATTATAAGGAGGCCATCACACACAAAATGAGATAAACAGCAGAAGAAATCATAGGGGATGCAAAAGCAGAGAAGATGGCACTGAAGGTGGCAATAGACAGGTTCTGGAAAGAGAAGAGAGAAATTTGGAAGCTGAAGTATGACCTGATTATAGAATGGGAAAAAACCCAAGGAATCTCATCAAAGAAAAAATATAAATGTACAAAAGAAACCCAAGGATCAACAAGCACAGGACAACAGGGCGGAACCACACAAAACATTAACAGATACTCATATATAGATGTAACCAACCAGTGTATAAGCAATATTTTACAGAATGGATACTCATCTAACTTACTCTTTTCCTTAAATATTAGTGTTAGTGGAGTCATGACATATTAATATTCACTGTCAGATGGACTGCAGCAAGTTGCAGGGTTCGCATAGATACTGAGCTAACAGTTTTTTTCCTATCATAAATGTAATCTTTCTCATAATTCAATTTGTGTATAAAAAAAAATACTAATGATTAAATAAAAACTGGATGGCATGACTTCACCAGCTTTAAAAAAAAAATAATAATAATAATTTTTTGTTTTATATTAAACTTTGAATAAATACTCTTCTAATTGTTTAGTTCATAATTAATAAATTATTATTATAATATACCTTATCAAAATATTATAATATAAAAATTATAAAGAAGTAAGTTGAAAAAAAGAAAAAAAGAAAAAATATGTAAAATATATAAATATATTATAAAAAAAATAAAAAACAAAAAATATAAAAAATATAATAAAATATTTTAATTTTTTTTAAAGTTTCATATTTTTAAGTTCTTTTTTCAATAAAAAATATTATATTAAATATATATATTTTTTATTATTTGAAAAATTTATTTATTTATAATCAATCTTAATTTTTTCTTGCTTGCTATTTAAAGAGATCTATTATCTAATAGAAGCTTTATTTTCAGAACAATACTTATAATTTTTTTTATAATAATTTTATATTATCTATAATAAATATATAATTTATAATAAACTTTAAATTTTTATATTATTTAGTCAACTCTTTTCTGTTCACCTGTGATGTAGCAATATTTCAGGTACGATAAAAGAGCAAAGTAAGATAAAAAGATCTAAATGATTGCAATATATCAATAATAGGCCAAAGTAAAATGTCAAGAAGCTTAGCAAGGATATGGCAACCTCCATAGTAGACAAGAAAACACCCACTTCAGACAAAAAACCCAGCAATACCAAAAAATAAAAAACTACCTACAATACATCCCCAGCCCAACAAATGTTCACCAGTGCAGATAACAACCATGGAAAAACAAATAGGCACACAAAAAAACTAAATTGGAAAACTATGCATCCAACCAGCTAAGCAATAAATACATGAAGTAAACAAGTTGAACTTGAACAAAGTCAAGAAGAAACCTTCAATATGAACACACTGAAGAAAACCACTAGTACTCTCTATCCTATGGCCTGAATATATAACTTAGACATGGAGATAGATTGCAATAAAGAATATGAAGATGATTCAGACACATGATAGGAAATTAGAAAGAATAAAGGCAAAGATAAGGAAACCCAAGTATGACTCTCAAGTATTAGACCCTAGTCAAGATTATCTTTCGACTATCAAACACAATATGGTAATGAATAAATCAAATAGGCATCAAAGCTAAAAAGCTACCAGGATAAACAATTTATCAGAAAATTACTCATATTATCAAAATACCCAACTTCCCATAAGGCCTCCTCCTTATTCAACATGAACATATTTATGAAAAAGATCATATCATCACTATTTTTAGAAATCAACAGGCTATAAACAATGCAAGTAACATAACCTTATCATAAACAGACAATAGCAGATTAACTTATATGCAAAAAATAATTAACAAACTAAATAAGAAAAATAGTATTAGGGTATGGAATATTCTCCTGAACATCAGACTCATAGATCTGCAACAAACTTTTATCAAATTCAGACAAATCACCAAAATCAGGATGATGACTCAACAAATATGATAGATTGCAACAATTAAATTTGTATAACAGGAAGACCAAACTACTTTTCAAATAGAACATCACTATCAAAGCCAACTTGATCAGAACTTTCAATGCCTGTTGGAATCTAGATTAGATGAAAGACAGGACAAACACTCCTTCAAACTCATGAACTTCACACCTAATACAATAGCTTTCGATTTGAGACACATCTGTCAGAAATTACAGACAAAGGCATATTATATCTCCTACCTTATGTTATGCAAATCTAGAAAATTTGCCGTCCTCAGCTTCGAAAATGAAGAAACTCTTCACACAGCCTTGAAACAACAATTCAGTCTTAGGAAGACCACCTTAAAAACAAAAACTATTTAAATTAAACATTGTACTATATACAATAGCCCTCAACATCTTATTGTCAACTGTACTATCAAGGAATATAGAGAACAATAGAAAGAATACAATCACGAGCAAGTAGAGAGATTTGAAAAATTTTACTATTGCTTTAGACTATCTGACTTATTTAGAATCTGTTAACTCACACAATCCCAATCAGAAAAACCTTCAATCTTCTTAGATCTTATATTATGGCAGTTAAATACAGGACTCAGTAACAATATTAGTCAAATCCTCATTATGATTCCAATCAAAACATTGTGAACATGCTGTTATGGGTCACGTGGGTGATGCGATTTATGTGTAATGGTCTAGAATCCAAAAACCCAAAAGTCTGGCATGAAAGATTGAGTGTTACAAGGTAAAAAACTATAGATAAGGCTCAGGTACTGATAAGGGAACTGTGTATATTTGAAAAGTATAGAAAATTTAGCAAAGCTTGGGGTTAGTATAGCTGATTATAAGGCAGATAGCCATTGTTAGATAAAAAAGTATAAATAGCTAACCAATGTATGCCGAATAGGCAGAGCTGAATGTATTAGGAAAAATAGTCCTTATGGATAATAGAGATAAGAGTTAGTGATATACCAAAGAAACAAAATACAATAAAGAGATACTTACCTTTGGCCAAGTCAATTACCATACCTCTGCCTTTTCTAAGTGTTCTTTATAGGAGGCATTCTCTTCTTTGTGTCATTTGTGAGTATTCTTGAGAAGTCTGAGTTACACAAGGTGCTACAGATTAGTGACAGACTTGTCGGGATAGTCCACGACAATGCTCTTAGCAATCCAAGCTAAGCTCAAATCAATAAAAGGAGCCATCCATAACCTTGATTAAAGAATCAATAAGTAATAATTAACTAAGTGATATTTCTTTTTCCTTGCAATCATGTATTTCATACAACACAAATAATAAGACAATAGAACAAGACCATTCACTTCATCATATTAACTCAGTTATACACACTACTTATCAAGACACATATTCAAAAAACTTCCTATCCCAAAAGAATAAGAAATTGATACACAAATCTTCCACTCTAAATCCTTTTGAACCATCACTATATGCAACTGCCAAGGACTAAATGATCCAGTGAAAAGAATACTTTGGATAGAAACATGAAAAAAAGAAGCATGGAATATCATTATATTAACAGAAACAAAAGAAAAGGCAAATAAAATCCAATACTGGAAAACTTAAGAATTTATTAACTAGTGGTATAGCAATGATAATATAGACACCGACATCAGTATCATTATTAGAAAAGACATTACTGACAGAGTCATTTATATGGAAAAAAAATTGAAAAGACTTATTTGCATCAATCTAGCCTTTCCAAACAAGAGATTCTGCAGAATTATAGGTACATACTTATCTGGGAAGCCAAGTAAAAGGAATGAAACATAAAAACAAATCATATCTTGAATAAAACAGCACAACCATTAAAATTGGCACATTATAGTAGGTGGGGACTTCAACTCATGTTCTTTACCAAAGATAGATAGAATTTATAGCAATAGAAAGATAATAAAATATACTCCTAACTCCTTTTTCCAAAAACTAAAAAAACTCTGTTTATTCAACACTATTTGATATTACAATCCTCATGATAAAGAATACACTTGGTCTAAGACATCCAACATTACTCATGTGGCCAGCTATATAAACATGATTTGATGTAGCTTCAGACCTTCCTAGTGTTCCATTGATTCATATATAATAGACAACAATAGTATTACATAGATTACAGACCCAGATCATATCTATAAAAACTTGAAAACTTGAGCTCCCCATGAAATACTTGCATTATCTATATAACAATACATGCTTGCCTGGCAAGCTATATTAGAGAAACAATGGCTAGTATTTGCAAAAGAATTAGACTCCTCCAAATACCACTTGTTATTCAAATTATTATAGGACAATTTAGATATTGACTAGATAGGGAACAGCCTTTGTGATATAATTCTCAAAGCTACAAATAAACACAATTAAATTTTTTAAAAAAAACAAAAGAACTGTAGAAAGAGGCCAGTTGTCAACAAACCACTTCTTCTTTTACAACTAAATAAATATAAAGATAGCTGATTCTTCATGAGAAAAAGTCAGACAAACACTGTCCAAGCAGAAGTATTAAACTTTACAAAGCTATCTCTGCCAGAATTCTACTACCTATATAGATTTCTAACTATAATACTGAGGATATCATATCAAAAATAGACATATTTATAAAGATTGAAAGACTTGTTATAAAGAAATCAATTAAAGAAAAAATCACAACTGACATAAAAAAGTAGAAAAAACTCTGTAACACTTGGTTTAATCAAGATAAAAAACAAATGATTCGCTTCGTACTTGACCAATCTAGAAAAAGTATTGTTATCAGCAAACTAATCAATAATGTATTCACTAAAAAGTGCCTTATTATTGACCTGTTAGAAATTAAAAAAAGAAGTTCAGTCGCACTTTTAAGAATAAACCAAACAGCATAAGCTGCATAAATACAGAAAGACTATCTAACAACAAGAATACAAATCCAAAGAAAACATTGATCCCAACTGGTACAAAAAAGTTAACCTTCCTATAATACTCACCAAACTCACTAGATGCCTTAACAAAACTAGCAACAAATCTGCTCCGGGCCCTTCATAAATACTCTACATAGCAAGGATTTCCTAAAACTCATTATAATTTTTTTAACAAACTCATTGACAAAGAAATAGTTCTAAAGGAATAAAAGAAGGATACAATATATCCCATCCCTAAATAAAAGGAATGACATAATGATATTAACATAATGCATTCTATAACTTTCCTAGAATCAATTAAGAAATTGTTTATAAAGATTCTTATAAACAGGTTGACGAAAGTTCTCACAAATAATTATAACTTATCCCACACAACTGGGTCACATTATCTGGATATAGTATTAGAGAACCTATCATAATAATAAACCAAGTTCTAGAGAATGCAAAAAATACATAAAAGCCTTGTTTTATACTCTTTCAGAATATTAGCAAAGCCTATGATATAGTTAATACAGAAAAATTAGCAACCTCAATGTATCAAATAATAATCTCACTCCAAATAATCAACTTAATCAAAAATTGTTTTTACAACTAACAAAATACTGTCATTATGTATTTCAGCAATATAAATCCATACTCAGTTAAAGAAGGTATCAACCAAGGTAATGCAATATTACCCCTACTATGGCACATATACTATGACCCACTTATTTCCATTATAAGCAACATGAAAGGATATCATCTAAAATATCACAAGCCTATAAAAAGTAATCTTACCCTCCCAGACATAAACATATCAATTATGGCATATATGGATAATACCATTTTCATCACTTAAAATAAAAAGGATCTTCTAGATATTATCAACATAAATATCTCCTTTTATAATCTAAATGACATCATAGTTAATCTAAATAAATCAGAACTCTAATAATTAATGTATCCCAAAACAGCATTCACATCAACAATTTAAAATAATATTGGTAGACTTGATAACAGCTATCAGAGTTCTAAGTATATTGCATAAAGCCAAAGCTGATAAGAAACATTAATAAAATCTGATTATGTCAAAGACAACCTCTTTATATAATACACTTGCCAAAAAACAAATTACAGACAAAATATACTGATATATTATTATAAACCTTGTAATTTTTTCTACCATAAAATATCTTCTAGTTCAGAAACAAACAGAAGCGACCATGCAATGAAACACTGGAGAACTAAAAAGTATGAGTGCTACTGGACCAATATAGACTAGAAACAAGATATAGGTGTTGTGTTAGCACTCAGATATGACCTGGCAAAAAGAATAGTAAACAAAGAAACTATAGAAGGAAGAGCCATTATATTGGACCTGACTTTTTTACACAAAAAATACTTATGGGTCATAGATCTATACTTGCTGGCAAAACATTCTGATAGATCTTTTTGTGAAAAGAAAATAATAAGGTGGCTTAATTTCAGCTACAAAGCAAACTGGAAAACTATAGTGACAGGAGACCTGAATGATATGAATATGCCTTGTATGGATAGATTTTCAAGTAAACACTATCACTTCGAGAGTAGAATGTTATCAAACAGTATCCTCATCAATGACCTCAAGAATCAAGACATGTTGGACATATTTAGAGCAATAAACCCACAAAAAATAGAGTACACCTTGGAGATTGAGGTGGAATCAGCTAGTAGAATTGACCAGATACAGGCAATACAAAATGGATATATAGACTTCTCTTGGTGGAAATCATGAATGAATACAAGCAGATGTATAAGATTAATAATGGAGTTACACATGCCACAATACATTTCTTCTTTCTTCTGTTCAAGAAGAAAAGGAACATTCTGAAGATATCCAATGCTAGGTATAACTGGTTAGAAATGGATCCAGCATGATAGAAGAAATGGACCATACACATAGAGGAAAAGGTGAAAGCTTATTTAATACCATTTGAGTCTGAAATAAGTGCTGACAAGCTTTAATGTAAACTAAGAGAAATAATTCTCAAAGCAACAAGCCTGCATATATGAAAGTTCAAGAAGATGCAGGTCAATATAAAGAGATAAATGTCAAGATTTCATCAGCTAAAATAATTGGGCTCTGCCAACTCAAGAAGCTTCAGCAGAAGCAATAAATAATAGTCTGGGCAAGAAAATTAAAGAAAGAATTAAAAACCTAGCACATAGCAATGACATCGAATTCCTGAAAGAGTTAGAAAGTCCAAGGGACTTTGAAGCAGTCAGAGTCAAGATAATCAAGGAAGTAAAGAACATCAAGCTCACCTCATACAAACACCTTTGCAACTTAAACAGTAAGAGAATAAAAAATGTTATCACAAACATTTCAAATGGCTTGTCACTGATAAGAAAATGATAATAAACAGTTTTCTTGAAAGGGATAGATAGAAAATCAAAATTGATAAACTGATAATATAGGAGAACAAATTAGATATCATTCTAGATAAAAAGAAAATTAGATAACAAGTATGTAGTTACTTTGAGAAATAGATCAAGAGATCCACTCCAAGGAATTTACCATAGGAATGGTTGGAGAAATATGAACCCTTACAACAAATTAATGCAATATAGTATAAAGAAGTCATCATGAACTTCTCTACTCTAGAAATAACAGATATTATATCCAAGGCAAGCAAAATCTCAGTTCCAGGCCCCTCACATACTCTATACACATTATTACATTACCTTGGCTCAAAGGCAATTGAAAGCTTGGAAGTGATCTTCAATACAATCCTTCAAAATGGAAAATGCCCTCTGAGTGGAAAGAAGGAACAATATACCCAATTCTGAAAACATATTATTGGAGCAATGACCTCACCAAAGTCAGGCCCATCACCCTTCTAAAATTAGTCAAGAAGATCTTTACTAAAGGACTAGTCAATAGGCTATCAAACATACTAACAAGGCATGAAATACTTTTAGAACATAACTAGGTAGCTCTACCAGGAACCAGTACAATGGAGCTGATTTTTGTAATAAATACAATCATTAAAAACATGAGAGAAAACAACAAAAAACTTTGAATTGTTTTTCTGAATATGAGTAAAGCATATGACAATGTAGATCTGGATACTCTTGCAATAGCCATGAGAAGGATCAAATTTTCAGAGAATCTCATCAACATTATTATGAAAGGCTTTAAGGATAGAAGAAACCCAGTAATTATAGGTATGGAAATTACTGACCCATATATAGTCAGAAATAGGATCAACCAAGGTAATGCTATATTGTTACTTCTCTGGCGCATATATTATGATCCCCTGATTTGCAAAATCAGTAAGATACATAGATACAAAAACTTCACTAGAACCTATAAGAGGGCACAACTTGCCATATCCTATGGCATTATTAATATATCAGTTATGGTATATATTGTTGTGGGCTATCCTGATGAGTCTATCGCTAATCCGTAGTGCATTGCGTAACCCAGACTTCACAAGAATATTCATAAATAAAACAAAGAAGAGAACACCTCCTATAAAGAACACTTAAGGAAGGTAGAGACATGGTGATTGACTTGGCTGAAGGTAAGTGTCTCTTTATTGCATTCTGTTTCTTTGGTATATTACTAACTCTTATCTCTATTCTCAATGAGGGCTGTTTTTTCTAACACATTCAGCTCTACCTTTTCGGAATACATTGGTAAGCTATTTATACTTTTCTAACTAACAATGGGTTATCTACTTTATAATCGGCTATATTAACCCTAAGCTTTGCTAAACTTTTCATATTTTTTCAGATACACATAGTTCCCTTATCAGTACCCGAGTCTTATCTATAGTTTCTTACCTTGCAACACTCAATCTTTCATGCCAGACTTTTGAGTTTTTGAATTCTAGACCATTATGCATAAATCGCATCACCCACGTAACCCATAACAATATGAATGATACAGCATGGATTACTAGGAACCATAAACAATTAAAAGCCGTCATTAAGATTGCCAACTCTTTCTACAACTTTGCTTAAGTTAAAGTCAATTCAAGCAAGTCAGAGCTAATAGTAATTAACAATAAACATGAGTCTGAAACAATCTTTGAGTATAACACAATCAGGGCATCCACTAGTGCAGTTCAATATCTAGGAGTTTTATTTGATCGAGATAGCAAAAAGAAACACTAAGCAAACTTGCTTAATCAAATAATATCTAATCTTATGAATTGCTTGTTTTGAAAAAAAGTCTCAGACAAGTAGACTCAGTATTTAGTTAATCATATTATCCTACTCAAATTGTAATATTTGGTTCAAGACCTTTGCTTAACAGAGGCCAAAACTAACCTCATCGATAAAAAGGTAGAAATGTATAAAGATTTGGGCAAGTCTCAAGGTAGTTTTCTCTAAAACTACTTATAACTTCATGGTTATAACAATCTATTCCAAAGATTTGTTTTAAGATTTATTATTTTATTAAGTCATTGAAGGAAGTTACATTTATATATTTTATATATATGGCTATTACATAATCTCTATAGCTATTTTAGTATTATGTCATATATAAATTACTTTGTGGTCAGTTAATTTTCTATTACCTCAGTTTATAGTTTTTTACCTTTTTAACATGAATGGATTGTTTATATATTCTTCTATCTTGTGAAGAGTATTATGATAGTCGACAATTAATTGTTTCATGTAAGCTTCAGTCATGTCACAATTATCAATCACATGACTATAATGAAAATTCTGAACTTGGTCTGATTTTTTTAGCCTTTAACAATATAATGAAAGGTATTTAATCTATCAGACAAACTTATTTTTTTTTTGATTATACACAACTTTGCCTATTTTATTAATTATATGCATTACATGTACTCTTGTTTACAAAGCAATTTTGCAGACTATTTCTATATGTAGCAAAACAAAAAACTAATTGATATAGTTTTACTAAATAGTACTATATCCATTGTGGCTTGTTGTCCTCTGGAAGAGGTACTAACATGTCTAGGCACTATTAATGTATATGGTTTAAAATGTAATAGATTGTTGTCAGTCCTTGAATAATGGCTTTTACTGTTTCTGCAGGAATCTTCAAATGTGGTGTGAGTGATAATTTTATATGTGTCTATTCCTCTAGGAGGTTTTTTTTCCTTTTATCTTTTCTTGTAATGCCTTGTGCTTTTTTCCAAATTGTAAGTTTCTATATCTGTTAATCTATATATTATAAATAATGAATCAGATATTGCTAATATAACTTTTTATAGCTTCGGTTATTTCCCCTGGGGTCAGGAACTTGCTGAGAACTTCTATGACCTTTTTGCTGATGGCACCTTTTAGGAGCAGATCCTATAGATTGGCTTTCTAAATGTGTTAGACAACTCTGTTTTAACTTATGTGGGCTTCCTTTTTCTGTTCTTGCTATTATTTCGTGATATATGGTTGATATGATTATATTATTGATTTCAATGGATATCAGAACACATAAATGTTGTCTTCTGTTGCGATACATGCAAAGCACTGGGTTAGTGTGTATATTCTGGTTTGTTTTATACAGTACATGCATTGTGTGAAGTTTCAAGTTCCATAGTTTGATCGCAATCATCTTGAAATCATTATTGTGTGTTCCAGAAAATTTTGAAGGATAGATAAGTTCTGTGGAGTGTTTCTAGTTAATATTATCCTTCTGTGAGAGATGAATCGTGTTGTTCCAAATAAGACCACACTATTTGTGTATTAGTTCAACTTGTCACATTTGTTTTAATGCTTTTGAATATTGTTGGAAATCTCTATTGTCTTGTTATAGAAGAATTATAAGGTTGTGTGTTTGAGTAGGCAAATCATAAGAGAGTCATCTTCTGTATTGCTTTTGAGAATGATTTTACAGCTTTATCTGCCATACTGAGGAGTGCATTGTTGTCCTCTTCTTTGGTTACCTTTTTCCAATGAACTGTAAATTATACTGTCTAGATAATGTGATGTAAGTTTGTATAAGCCTGTACTTGATAATGTTTTGACTTTTCCTTGTTCTTACATTTGTTATTTCTTTGATTAACTTTGTTGAGTCTGTGTAGACTACTACTGTGCTGCTATGCAGGATACAGTCGATTGTGATAATGGTTACTAATATTTTACCTGAAAAGTGGATGCTTGTTTTATAAGTTTTATACATACTGTTTTATGTATGGTTTCGAATGATCTGTTATAAGAAGTCTCATTCCCATTGATGTGGATTGAAAGGAATAGAAAACACTATCAATTGTTATGTGAAAGTTTTTTCTCTCCTTAAATTTGTTGTATGTGTCTTTAATTCTTCATTTGGTTGCCTTGATTAATTTAATTATTTTTTGTATTCTATAAATAGAGCAGTGTAGTATTGATTTGTATTGATTTCAATCTATCATTGGGTTTGTGATCCATCTCTCGATATTAATAAATGATACCTGTAGCCTCAGTTTCCTTTTGTTGTTGTTTTTCTGTGTTGACTTTAATGTTGATATAATTGACATACTTATAGTATTGTTTAGTGAAACTTTGAAACAGTACATGTCTGGTCTATTGTCAATGTTCTCATTTAGGTCACAGCCAGAACATTTGTAGATTGAGGATCTGTCAGTCATTGTATAGTGTCGAAGTTTGATAGTATTGTTGTAGAAGCTAATTCTTTTGCCCAGAGTAATAGTATTTTTGATTTTTGTAATATATCAAGATGATTTTAAACCTGAGTTGTTGATGGGTTCTTGTATAGAGGATCTTATCTGTGCCTCTGAGTTAATAGTGTTGAACTTGGAATAGTTGTTAAGGAAGTATTGAGTAACAGTTTTGATCTCTTGAAACATGATAGTTCTTCTATTTATTGGTTTTATTGTATAAGGCTCCTACTTGGCACCATTCGAGAGTTCTAGTTCAATAGGTGTTAAGTAGTTGTTCTACTCGAATTATATTATGTGCCCTCTGACCTTTTCTTATTCTGTTGTATGTTGAAGAATCAGTGATACAGTATCTTAAATGCATGTAAGGTTGTGTATAGGGAGTTTGTTTTGGCATGTCAATGTATTGTTATATTTTGTGATTGTATCTCTCTAAGGAGGTCTTGCAAGAAGTTTGACCATATAGGATGAACTTTAAGATATTGTTTGAAGATATTCAGTTTTTGCTATACACCATTAAAATTGTTGTACATATAGTCTTAATATTTGTCCAGCTATATTGGCACTATTATAGAGCTTTTGTATGTTAATGCAATTTTTCTGCATTTGATGGATGTATATTTCCAGATCCTTTTTTCCTAAAAAATTTCTTTTTTTGATAATTTTGGATAAAAAGAAAGAAAGTGAATGGAAAAGATGAGTTCTCTTTGAGAACCTAGAAAACAATACATCTCGGGATGACTCAACTACAATGAAAATCTTTTGGCAAAGAGTTACATGAAAAATACATATACAGAAATGAACATAGACAACATGAAGGAAAACACAAAAAACAAAGAAAAAACAGCAGCAAGGAAGAAAACGAACCTGTAAAACAACTAACAACCCATAATATTGCAAGACAAAACACTTCTCAAGATCTTAACAATACCAAGAAAGCAAAAACCACTGCCAACAACACTCCCTGGAGTGAACAAGTAGAAAATGAACTTTCCACTAATATATTCAAAACAACTACTCCATTACTTTCAATAAGCACAGAAAACAATCCCAGTAACCAACACACAATCCCTAACCAGCAAGAATACCTTGAAGAAGCAAACACAGTGATGAAAATTAAAGATAAAACAGTAGGAACCTCATCTCATAACACCTTTTTACAGGAAGAGAAATGGCAAACCATATTAAAACATAGAATCAAAACCAACCAGTATGGTAAACCCCACCCCAAATCATCACTTGACAGTAAAGCCAAATTTGGTAGAGAAAGAGTCAAAACAGGAATCAAAGCAAGTGAAATTCTAAGAAGAACCACTAGTCAAAAGATCTCCTTCTTGACAAGAAGCTTGGACTCCTTGATAGGTCTAATGTCAGTCTTTAGTGAAGGAAAAGAGAAAATAAGCACATCATTGCTATTTTTGGTGACAAACAGGCTGCAGACGAGGCATGCAATCTTATCTTACCCAATACAAACAATATGCACCTGGGACACATGGAAATTACACCCCTCCCAAAAAAAGGAAAATAGTATGTGTATGGGACATCCCTTTGAATATCAGTTTAGTGAAGTGTGACAAACTTTTGCCAAATATAGAGAGATTACCAACATCATAATGGCAACCCAACAGATATGGCAGACCACTATGATTACTTATGAAAATCAAGAAAACAAATAGTTAATCCTTAACAAATGGAGTGTTCCACTAAGATCAGACTTAGTCAGGGTTTTTGACGCACTATGGAATGTGGAGCAAATGAAAGAAAGAGGCGCAATAGTAGCCAAACTCACCAACTTTCCATCCAACACTACAACCTTTGACTTAAGACATATCTGCAAACAAATCAAAGCCAAGACATGCTACATTCCTAGAAATCTCTCCTATAGGAGGAAAAGATTCACCATAATCAGTTTTGACAGTGAAGAAACAAGAGATGCAGTGACCAATGGGAACTTTCACCTGGGAGAAACTATAGTCAAATGGAAATCAATCGATACCAAACTATGCAGTATTTATAGCAGTGCTAAACATCTGGTGGCCAGCTGTCCATCCAAAAAGAGATGAACACAATGGAACTAATACCACTCAGAACAGGCCAAATGCTTTGGCAAACTATAAATTAAATACAAACCAGACCACACTGAAGCAATTAGAGCTATTACTAAAAACAAACAATCCAACAAGAGAATCCAACCAGGCTCATATGTAGCAGTCGCAAGACAGGGACAAAAGTAAAAAGAAGAAAATTAAAAATTAATATATCCACAGAAACAAATATCATAGAAGAAGTTCTTAATATCCTCAAGACAATCAAGAAAGAAATCAGAGAAATTGAGAAAGAATCGCTGATCTAGATAAACTAATTGTCAATCTAGAGAACTATAGTGAAGAATATATGTAACAAATGGAGGAAGACCAGATCCGCTATTAGGACACAAACAGTACAACAGAGAACATAGAAGAAACTCCTAAAAACTTGCAAGACACTCAACTGTAACAATAGCGAATTTACTCAACAATGAACTGCTTGCATCAAAACATGGACAAAATATTTAATATCCTTACTAATACCCTAAATACGAACACATCCCATAACCCCTTACCTAACTATCAATGACAGAGGATTCTATAATTGTAAACAATAATAACTAATGATGGGTCCCTAATGTATTTAGCATATAAAATTTTGCAAATCACTTATGTTCTTTTTTGCGAGACAAAATTCATAGCTCTTCACTTTAATAGGAACAAAAGTCAAGAAATACTATTAATCAATGATTTAGATAATGAAGAACAATTGTGTGTAGTTTTTTTATAGTTATTAATTTAAAAATTTTAATATTACCTATTGAGGGACATTTGACTTATGTCCCTGCCTCCCCCTTTAGGGACCCATCTTTAATCATAACATTATCAACTTAACAACACATAGAAAAAGAATAAGAAAAAATGATAACACTGAAATAGCTAATATAACTACATTCAATATAAACTCTATATCTCATATGAATACCCCCTTTACACTATAACAAATAATATATGAACAACAACTACCTATAACATTCAGGGCCTAGTTGACAAATATAAAAGAGAAATATGGCTCAAATAGTATGCCACAATTAAATGGGATATAATAGTCACAATAGAAACTAATAGTAACCACTATCAATCCAAATACTGAATACACCTAATATATCACATACTATAGTCCCATAATAATGAACAAATGATTAGACAAGGCCTAAATCTCATACTCACCAAAGAAATAGCCAGCCATATATACAACCACAATTCATGGCAAGAAAGATTTATCCATGCCGATCTAATCTTTCAAAGAAACAAAAACTCAAAATTATAGGAGTATATTTTCATGCAAACCACAGCGATAAGAAACGTCTCAAAACAAACAAACTAAGACAATGGGTCTAAGAAGCAATACAAAAGAATTGATATCTCCTAGTGCTAGGGTATCACAATAGCATACCTAACCCAGCCTGGGACAAAACTGGTGCTAGAAATCATAGCACATCAAACAGATCCTTTGACCCCAAATAGAGATACTTACCGACCATGGATTAGAAGATACCTATAAATATCACAACCCTACAAAGAGAGAGTATATATGGAACTGCAACAATAGTAGCAGAAGAATCATCCAAATTTGGATAAATACCCTTCCCTCCTGGCACAGCAGAAAAGCATATATTGGAGAAGCCCTAGATCCTCTAATCCTTAGTGACCACAGACCAGCAACCATAGAAATAGAAGTATGGTAATTCAACTCACTCAAGGCAATACCTATCATAAGCCCAATTACAGATACAACTGGCAACTGGCAAACAGTGAACAATGGGAGAAGTTCAGTAGAGAAGTAGAGTCAGTACTCAGTAAACAAGGCAACAAACTAGCAACAATCGATAAGCAATGAAATATTATATGCAATCATATTCTCAAGGCTGCCAAACTACACATTCCTGAAAAAAAACCACACCAAAGAAAAAGAATACAAGAAGAAGAGTGGCAAACAAAAGACCCCTTGATAACACTGCAATCCTTTTGAAATAAGCTAAAAACAATATAAAAAACCAACAAACTCTTACTCAAAGCACCAAAATTTCCTCAAGCAATAGACATTGAGGTTCAATAACAGTTACTTAGCATACAAAAAGAACACCCCAATGACTTCATTTCACAATGGATCCCACATCTACAAAAAATAATACGAGCACACAAAGTCATCGCTCAGGAAATAACCTACAAAAAACAAAACCAAGCAATCAAACAGAGAATAGCAACTTGACAACTTTTCCTGGCAACCAATAAAAGAGCAATGATAGACAGCATCATGGATAGATCTCACAGGGCCATCATATTAGACAAACTAATCATCGAGGAAGAGAAAATCAATATAATAACAGAACTAGAAGAAATTAAATACAGGATTAGAAAAAACTTTCAATAATAAACACTGGCTAGAAACATCAAACAACTAACAGAATATCCAGCATGGCAACAAGAATACTTACCCAAAGACTCTATAAACTTCAAATGGTACTGCTTAACTACTACAGAAATATTCAAAGAAGAACTAAGGAAAGCAATTAATGATAGAAGTAGCAAATTAGCACCAGAAAGAAATCAAATTCTATATCTAGCCTTCAAAAAACTTAGAGAAAAGGCTCTAGAAGAAGTAAGAAATATTTTAAATTGCATCATCAAGGAAGGCACAACCCCTACAGAATGGAGCAAAGTTAGTATTTATTCTATACCCAAACCTAAAGACTGGCAAAGCAACTTGAACATCACAAGACCCATCACCCTTTTAGATGCTGTGAGAAAAATTTTTACCAAAATCATTATTAACAGAATAGTCCGATATCTAAAAGAACATACAATTTTATCTGAACTAAACTGGGTAGCTCTATCAAGAAACAGTATACAAGAACCCCTTCATATTATCAACAATATCATCGAACATACTAAAGAAACCAAAAAACTGGCCTGGATTCTCAATCAAGATATGTCAAAAGCCTTTGACTCTGTAAACCTGGAAATGCTCACTAAAGCTCTCAAATGAATCAAGATTTCAACCTCAATAATAAACATACTTTTAAATATTCTTAACCAAAAACAAAATATTGTCCTGACATATCACGGATCCACAGAAGAATATGAGATCAAAGATGGTATCGATCAGGGTGACACAATCTCTTCCCTCTTATGGTGCATCTTTTATGACCCCCTAATCTCCTACATTACCAAAAATTTCTCCGGTTATACCATCACTATAAAAAACTGCAGGAAAATCAAAGAAGGATGGCTACAAAAAAAGCTAGGTATAGCTGTCAGTGCATACATGGATGACACTACCTGGATCACTGACAATAGAAAGGAAATGCAATAAATAATAGGAAAAGCTGAGGAATTCTACCATCTAAATGACATAAAAATCAATCTCCAGAAGTCTTACCTACTAATCATAAATGGACATGATAGTAATTTCAAGCAAGGCATAACAATAGAAGACCACACAATATATGGTTGCCCCCTAGGAATACCGATCAGGATTCTGGGAGTATGGCATGACAGCTCAGGTAGAAAAGATTATCAAAAAACCCTAATTCAACAGAAATTCAAGAAAACAAAATCCCTGCTAGGAATGAAAAAGCTGACTGACAAGCAGATGCAATATGTAATCAATCATATATTAATCCCTAGCACTGAATACTTATGCAATGACATGATGCTCTCTGAAAAAGCATGCAAACTACTCATGAGCAGTATTAAATCTACCTTCAAACACAAGCTAGGTCTAGCCAGAACAGCCCCAACAACATACTTTTCAACAAATACGAATATAATATTATACATCTCTGGGACAGCAACTTCTCCTATATTCCACTAATTGGTGCAATAGAATCAACAAACAAAACAAGGCAGGTGACATAGTAAGGGCCAGACTACAATTTATTCAGAACAACTTTTGATCAACACAGTCCATCTTGAACAAATTAGAACACTCACTAATGAATTTAAAAAAGAACCTCACACATGATACAATCTGACTTATGCAAAGACATGGTTTTACTTTCTCACTTACTCCAAACATAGATAGCTTAATACCCAATAGAAAGAATTATGAGCAAACAATTCTATTCAAAACATTGCAAAGAACTAAAAAAGCATAACCTCATGTTCACTAGTCAAATACTAAACAGAAGTAAAACCAAGCTCCTGAACTGGTGTCAAATCATCAGGATAGGGAAAAAAGCAGTTCCGGACCCAACTCCCAACTGGTTCAGCATGATTAGCAGAAAGTTAGAGAAACTAATTGAAAGGAAAGAAATTTCTAACCCCCAAACATCTCATTAAACACATTTAAACAAGGAGTTTAAACATCTGAAACCTCAACTCTAGATCACATTGAATCTGTACCACCAAGGAAGGCAAGGCAGTCATTGGAAAGAAACAATGGAAAATTCTCCAATATAAACACAATATAGACACTATACTCAGGAACCAGAAAGCTTCCCCCTTGAGGCATGCCTGGGCTGCAATATTAACACATTAGATAATAATACTGGCAAATGCAGTTTTACTGCCACAAAACAATGATCAATTACCATACCAGTGCAAAAAAGTAAAATTTTAACAAATAAAACCAATACTGCAAACAGAAAACTCTGAAGGAGAAACAGAGTATCTCCCAACTCCCTGAATACTACACTTTTGGAATACACAATACAAGATAACACAAACTCACATGAAGTGAAACCGAAATCACAATTCCAACAAGGCTACAAAGAAGCCTAGAAAACTAACAAACATAATAAAAGGCCCTACAGACTATCTCACCATCCTAAAAACAATCAAAGAGAAATTAAACAACTATGCAATCTTCGATATCTATACTGATGGCTCTTTAACCAAATTCAGAGACAAAAACTATATAGGACTGGGGTGGATCATCATTACTCCAGATCAGGAGACACACACTTTCCAAAAACAGATAACTAGACACCTCTCTTTAACCAGGGCAGAAATAGCAGCCATCTTAACAGTCCTTAGCATCTTGCTCAAATACAGTACTGCAAATATATTTACTGACAACCAAGCAGCAATCAATGGAATCCTGAAAACACAAAGAGAAAGTACCGAAAAAATCATAAAAACACAGAAAAACTACAACATACTGTTACAGATTTCAGAATGGTACAAAGTACAAAACATAAAACTGGCACTCTTCAAAATAAAAGGCCACTCAGGAATTGAACACAATGAAACAGCAGACAAATTAGCACAAATCTACCCTTGGAAGGGTATGTTATCAGGAAACATGAAATCGAGATAGCAGGAGCATATAATCAATATATTGGAATAGCCCCCCAATGAGACAACACCCCTACTGAGATAACAGTAAAAATGATCACAAAAAAGCTAATTGGTGCTATACACCTGGCAAAATAAAGACTACTAAATAAGACAAGATATAACTTCAGTAACAAAATCATCAAAGAAACAGACTGGCCCACAACCACAACACACTTGTAATCAACCAATATGAGCGATAACCATATATCCTGGGAGGTCCAAAAGTTAAGAAAATTCTGCCTTAGCATATGGAATGAGGAGCTACCAACCAAAAGCAAGCTATATACAAGAGCTCCATCATTATACCAAAACAAGAACTGCTTGATATGCAAAGAACCTGAAACCAACAAACACACCTTCATATATCTACAAACTAGACAAAATACTGAAACATTCATAATCAATATGATAGTTGAATATATAGAAACACATGCAGACAAAGTTAAAAGCTCAAAATTCGCAGACCAGATAAAAAACAAAACCAACCTAAAATACAAGAAATACTTAACAGCAAGCATCAAAGGGGTATTCTTCAAAGAATTAACCTGTGAGTTCAAAAGAACAATCCCAGACAAATTGATCAGGAAAAACTGCATATCTCTAATACGCACAAAAATCATCAAATATCTCTATCAAATATAGACAAAAATATGTGAGGCTTTTCAAGAATGAAAAGCACAAAATGGCATTACAAAACAAAAGGAAAAGAAGTTCAGGTATGAACACAAAGAAGAAGATCCAATCTTCACATAAAGAGAACAATTCATAAAAGAGTAGTTTGTGTATCTGGTTAATAAATTTATAACACAATAGATAACAAATACTATAGATAACTTTTATATCTTAGAAATTTATTTTAGCACTAGCCAGCTTTGGTAGGTTAGTTCACACTAAAGGGGTGGCAACAAGTCGCAAGATGAGTTCCTCCTAAGAGAGGTGATCTCTATTGAGTTTTTTTTGGTAGTAGACTGGTAGTATATCCTAGAAAAATTTCTATATAATAATACTGTATAAATACAAATAAAACAAGGCTAAGCCAGCATTAAAAAAAAAAAAATAGGTGTATATTTCGATGATATTGTATAAGGTACTTAGATAAAGTATAGTCTTGTGGTGAAGAATATCATTTGAACTCTTTTTCTGAAGCTGGTTCTAATTTTCTTATTAATTCAGTTGATTTTATATATTGATAATATAAGATTCATTAGTAGATATTCTATGGATAAGAAAAGAACATTATTGATAACATATGCATGCATCTTGTCTATAATGCTTTTCAAGGTAATGGCTTTACTAATACTACATGCTTTTTTTTTATGAGCTTGTACTGGAATTTTTTTCCATTGTTTCATTCATGCTAGACTCTAAGCACTCTGAAGGCCTGTGTTTTTAGTACCAGTGCAATAGTATAGTTTTGGAAAAAAAGGTTTTCTTGTGATATATTCAATATTAGTAGTTCAGATTTCAGTGGATTAACTATAATTCCATTGAGATGATAGAATGTTGAGTAGATTATAGTAATTTCTTCAAAGCTGTTCTCTGTTTTGAGTAATTATAGTAATATTGTCCATATATGCAGTAATTAAAATATTGATTTTTGTTGAGCTTTCATTGTTGAGATTGGGTCTTTGGCTTTCCATCTGGTATCCTTTCATGTTACTAACTGTGGTGATTGGAGAATTATAGTATATTTGCCATAGTACAGGATATATTGTATTACTCTGCTTAATGTCTTCCTCTACTGTATATAGTTTTGTGAGTGCAAAGTGGATTATGACATTGTTTTATTTGTCTGCAAAGTAGTCTGTGATAATGTTAATAAGCTTGTTAGGAATCTTGATATACTATAGTGCTATTACCAGTTTTTGTGTATTGACAGAATTGTAGGCCTTGCTTATATTCTGGAAGTATAAGTGGAATAGTGTTATGGGTCACGTGGGGGACACGATTTATGTGTAACAGTCAAGATTCCAAAAACCTGAAAGTTTAGCATAAAAGATTGAGTGTCATAATATAAGAAACTATTGATAAGACTTGGGTACTGATAAGGGAACTATGTGTATCTGAAAAGTATAGAAAGTTTAGCAAAGCTTATGGTTAGTATAGTCAATTATAAAGTAGATAGCCATTGTTAGATAGAAAAGTATAAATAGCTTACCAATATATGCTAAAAAGGCAGAGCTGAATGTGTTAGGAAAAATAGTCCTCATTGAGAATAGAAATAAGAGTTAGTGATATACCAAAGAAACAGAATGCAATAAAGAAACACTTACCTTTGACCAAGTCAATCACCATATCTCTGCCTTCCCTAAATGTTCTTTATAAGAGGTGTTCTCTTCTTTGTGTCATTTGTGAGTATTCTTGAGAAGTCTGGATTACCTGAAATGCTATGGATTAGTGACGGACTCGCCAGAATAGCTTACAACAATGGTTTGTTTCTTTCTCTTGTATCTTTTAGCACTTGATTTATTATTATTATTATTGATTTACATGTACTGTTTTCAGGAAGAGTAGTTCAGTTGTTTTCTAATAGAATTGGATTAGTGCTAAGGTCCTTTGTCAGTCTGTTATTAATAATTTTTGTGAATATCTTTTTGATGAATTCAAGAAGTGTGATTGATCTTGTAATATTGATATTGTGGTGCCATTCTTTAGGTTTTTGGATTGGTAAATGGTACCTTGTTTCAATTCTTTTGGTAGCTTTTCACTAGCTAGAATATTGTTGAACATGGTTATTAAGTATTTTATTGTTAATATGTTAATGTATTTGATGGTCCGGGGACTGATTTATTGCTGGTGCTGGTAATAACTTCTTTTACTTCTGCTATGGTGATAGATATTGTTGTGGATTTGTACTATTTATATTTGATCTCATTGATAGATTAGTATACTTATTACCACATAGTACCATTGTATTTGTACATGTGTCTGTACTATATCTATGTCTGGAAGTGTTCTCTAACTTGTTCTTTTATCTCTATAAGATTATATACGAGTATTTTTTCAGATCCTACTTCTTTGATCACTTGGTTGTGATGATGCTTCTTTTAAAGTTATTTAGATTGATTTAATTATCTATTTTTTGTCTATATCATACCATTAATTTCTTCTTTTATATGCAATAATAATATTGTCCCTATTTTTTTTTCTGATTTCTGTTTTTCTTATGACTTTTTCTTCCTTGATTAGGGTATCTAACTTTCAATAGCTTCTTATTTTGTATTGTCTGGTAACCATATTTGTATGAGAACTTTGTTTTTAATGGCATATATAGTATCTTTATTTTTTCTGTGTCTCTTTTTTGTTAAGGTTTGTATTATAGAAGGATTTATTTGCAATATTTATTTAGTTGTATAAGAAGAATGGATCTTATGGTACTCTAGTATTTGAGTCTATTTCTTTGTTTTTTGTAATATCTTGAAATATGTTTTTTAGCTATGTTGAGAATGGTTTGTTTGAGTTTGTTTTATTGCTTGTCCATGCCTATTTGATTGTTTTTAATGGTGTCTAACATATTTGTTATATTTATGTCAACCTCACCTGTAAAGAATTCCCATTGTTCTTATATAGCCTGTTTCTATAGTAACCTTGAGTAAAGATGGTTCCTAAAGGGGGATGTAGAGACAAAAGTCAAATATTTCTAACTAGGAAACATTAAAATTTTTAAATTAATAACTATAAAAAAACTATTCCTGCAAATCATTTTTTTTAAAAAATTTCTATTTTAGCAATTTTGAGAAATAAGAAGAAAAGTGAATTAAAAGATAAATTCTTCTAGAGACTGAAGGAATCCATATACTCAAGGTAAACCCAACTATAATGAGAACACACTGGTGAAAGGTAATACAAGATTGCTACACAAAGAAACCTTTACAGAGACAACAAAGCTGAACCAAAAAAACAAAGAAAAAGAGAAAGAAACTTTTCCAGAAAACACCATAAATGAACAATAAAGCAACCAGAACATTAGCTAGACTACAACCACAGTTATAGAAACTATCAAAGAAAAGCAAACCAACTAGAAACAACCAACTTGGAGTAACAAAATGAAAGAAATGATTACACAAGATATCCAGACTATGAATAGAGATAAAAGTAGAAATATCCAAGAAACTGAACAAAACAAGAACTCTTTTACCCATTTACAGCAGCAAGAATAGATGACTCAAATATAGAAATGGAGAAATCAGGTAACAGCAGCCAAACAAGACCTGAATCCAGTAGACAATAGCAGGAAGTCTCATACAGAAACACATCAATTGATAGAGTAGATAAACCCAAACCAAGAATACTGATTGATCCAAAAACAAGATTTGAAAGAGAACAAGTCAAAACAGGTATTAAAGTATCAGAAGTTCAAGGAGGAACCATCAACCAGAAGATTGCAAACATCGCAAAGAGCTTGAACATACTCACTGGCCTTCTTTCTACCTGTAGTGAAGGAAAAGGAGAAGAGAAACACATCATTGTATTTTTAGTGATCACCACAATGCAGAAGAAGCATGCAACACTATCTTACTTGAAATGAATGGGGCTCATTTCGAACACATGGCTTTCACATCCCCTAGACCAAATAAAGAAAATAGTATCAGAGTATAGGATATTCCCCTTGATACAAAATTCATAGAGATACAACAAATCTTTACCAAATTTGGAGAGATCACAAATATCGATATGTCCACATAGCAAATGTGACAATCAGCAGTTATCACCTATGCAGACAAACAGGTCAAAGAAGATCTAGTTGCCAAATGGAGTATTCTCCTATGATCAGATTTAGTCCAAATTTTTGATGCACAATGGGATATGGATCAAATGAAGGTACGTGAAAGCACTGCAATCAAGTTGAAAAACCTTTCATCCAATACGATGGCCTTTGACCTCAGACTTATTTGTGAACAAACTGGAGCTAAGACATTCTATATCCCCAGGCACATGTCATACAGACACAAACAGTTCACAATTATTGGTTTTATTAGCCAACAAGACCTAGAAGCAACTATAACACAAAATGTTTTCCTTGGAGAAACCAAGCAGAATGGAAATCTATTGACTCAAAACTATGCACCATCTATAGAAGTACAACACACTTAGTTGCTCAATGTCCAATCAAAAAAAGAAGAACACATTGGAATCAGTACAATACAGAACAAGCTAACATATTTGGTAAACTGTAAAATAAGTTTAGACCAACATGAACAGAAATTATAAGTCGGAGGGCATCCTTACATAACAATCAAAGAAAGGTCAGGCCAGGCTCCTATGCAATAGCAGCAAGACTATCAAAAGAAAATGAAACACAGTCACAACCCTTTTAAACAGCCATGATGAAATACTTCACATTTTCAAAACAATTAGGCGAGAGATTCAAGAGATAAAAGAAGATATAGCTGACCTAGAAAAATGCATAGTCAACTTAAAAATATATGATGAAGACTACACAAAGCAAATGGATAAAGACACCTCTCCCCTTGATACAAAAAAAAAATCTAGCAACAGACAAAACACTCCAAAACAGTACTCAAGATATTCGTACCCAACAACAATGCATCCAGTCATCTAGGCAGAAGTTAAACAAATACATGAATCAAATATAAAAACTGTATTCAACTCTATCTCAGGTAGTATACCCTCCCCTCATAGAGACAATAATAGGTAGCAATCAAAGTATCACATCAATAAAAGAATTAGGTATTTCTAGAGACAACCAAACAACAAATTCTTATAATACATCATAACAACAAATAGAAAGAATAGATAACCTAGGAACAAATTCAGCTTACAATCTAAATATAAACAATATAATATTCAATACAACAGTACCCACAACAGCACATAGAAAACATAAATCAATATGGAAAGTTATACATTTAACATTCAAGGCTTGGTAAAAATACACAAATGTAAAACATGATTCAACTTTTACAATGCAGCAGATTGGAATATTATAGTCACTATAGAGACAAATGGTTCACACTAACAATTAAAACACTGGCAACATAAAAATTTCAAACTATATGGATCCACAAAGAATTACGTACCAGTAGGCAAGGCTTAAACATAATGTTCAACAAAGATATCATATACAGAATCTACAGTTACAAAACACTCGCAGATAGACTTATAGCAGTTGATCTAGCCTTTCCACATAAAGATAAAATGAGAATAATTAGAGTATACTTCCCAGTACAAGATATGGAAGAAGAAAAAAAATAATACTCAATACTCTTAACAAATGGATCAAAGAAGTGATAGAAAAGGGTTGATATCTAATGGTAGCAGGAGACATGAATGGTGTTCCCAATCCCACAATTAACAAGTACAGCAATACAAAGACAATTAAAAAACATCATCTCTCAGGAAAACAAATACAAATTCTTTTGGACAACAACTTGGAAGATATATATAGAACACACAATTCTACAAAGAGAGAGTATTCATGAAACAGAGAGGAAAGTAGCAGTAGGATTGATAAGTATGGATGAACCCACATGTAACATGACAATCAAGGATAGCTATCATCCAAAATCTCATCACACCATCAATCTCAAGTGACCATATCACGATGATAGTAGAAATAGAAGTATAGAACCTCAACACACTCAAACAAGCAATATATCACAAACAAATCACAGGTACAACTGGCAACTTACCACAGCACAGCAATGAGAAAAGTTCAGTGATTATATCGTTGCAATATATAAACAAAATGCTCAAGCCATCAGTCTTTAGACTACAGATAGAATAGTTTAAAAATACTATTCAGAAGGTAGCCAAAAAATTTATTCCAAAAAAGAAACCCCCTCAGAGGAAAAGACATCAAGTCAAAGACATGGAAGAGATATCACTCATAATACAAGTTAGACAATATTTGATCACATCAGCCACTTCAAATCCCAGTAAACATACAAAGATCTGTTCCAGACTTGGTAACCACATTCACTAAACTAGAAACTGAACACCCTGACACTTATCATGAAGAATGCCTTAAGAAGATCCAAGGTAGCATAAAGGTACACAAAACAGTTGCTAAGACTATTACATATAGAAAACAAAACAATATAATAAGAAGAAAAATCATAATAAAATAAGAACAGTATGACAATTGTAAATGTGTCATCATCAATAGTATCCTGGAAAGACCTAGAATATAGATACAACTAGACAAACTCATCTTTTAACAAGAAAAGGATGTACAGATAGTCACAAAATCTACAGAAATTAAAACCTAGGTAAATGAATACTTTTACAACTGGATATCACACAGAAATATTCAAAATCTAGAATGACATCCCAGGTGGCAATCTGAATACAAATCTAAATAACATATCAAGCAATATTATTACAAAGGTATATTAGAAGAAATCACAATAGAAGAACTTATACAAGCAATTAAACAATGCAGTTCAAAGTCATCTCCAGGTTCCAATCAGATACCATACTTAGTATACAAATATGTAAAAAACAAAGCAAGAGAAGAACTTAATGTGATCTTCAACATGATTATCAGAAAAGGTACTACACACAAGAAATGGAGCAGAGAACACATATACTCAATACTAAAGCTCAAAGACTAGGCACACAATCTAGATATAACCAGATTAATCATATTACTGGATGCAGAAAGAAAAATATTCATCAAAATTATTACAGACAGACTAGGCAGGTGTTTGACTCACAAAGAAATACTATTAGAACTAAACTGGGTGGCACTTCTAGACAGCAGTACTTAAGACCCAATCCATATAATCAGTAGTATCATTGAATATGCAAAAAAAACCAAACAACAAGCCTGGATTCTGAGCCAAGATATGTTGAAAGCATATGACTCTATCAATTTAGTGATGTTACAGTTGACCCTTCAAAGAATCAAAGTTCCAAACACAATAATAACAATTCTGCTCAGTATATTTCAAGACCAGCACAATGTAATCATAATATGTCATGGTCTAACAGATGAGTATCAGGTAAGAGATGAAATAGATCAAGGAGACACAATATCACCTTTGCTATGGTGTATTTTCTATGACCCTCTATTATCTATGATTAGTCAACAATACAAATGATTCACAATCAGCTTGAAAACATGTACAGATTTTAAAGAAATATAGGAAAAGAGAACTACTAATATAGCAATTAATGCATACATGAATGACATAACATGGATAACAAACAATAGAACAGATCTACAGAGAATCATCCATACAGTAGAAGAATTTTATCATATTAATGACATAAAATCAATCAGAATAAGTCTTAGTTGATTATTATTAATGGTATAAAAAAAGACTTGGAACAAGAAGTATTGATAAACAATCAGAAAATACAATTACATCCTTCCAATACACCAGTCAGAATCTTAGGAATTGGGTATAATAGCTCAGGATGCAAGAACTATCAAAAATTCTTAATAAAGCAGAAAGTAGCTAGCACACATACATTAATTGGAATAAAAAGAATTACTGACAAACAAGCACAATATATAATCAACCATATTCTAATGCCTAGTATAGAATACTTATGCAATGACATAGTTCTAACCAGACAAACCTACAACCAGCTAATACGTAAACTGGCAACAATATTCAAATACAAGATAGGACTTACAAATACAATATCTAATAGCATGTTATATAATAAACATGAATATAATATAATGCACATATGGAATAGACAAGTACAGTTACATACTAATATCTGATACACTAGAGTAAATCAAAACAACATTATAGGAGACATGGAACACCATTGACTATAGACAATACAAAACATGTTCTAATTAACCAAAGAGATATATAATCACATATAAGCTCTACTCTTAGAACCAGAAAGAAGCCTCACACATGACATAATCTGGATGCTCAGAACACATGGCTTTACATTCCACAAAGTTCAAGGTAGTAGCATTCAGATTATAAAAACAATAGACACTACCATCAAAGAAGTAATTGATTTAGAATTCTATAGTAGGATTGACTTCAACCTAAAAAAATACAATGTCTTCTTTATAGGACAACTTCTCAACAGTAACAAAAGGAAACTGTTACATTGGTATCAAATCATAAGAATCTATTGAAAATTAGTATCAGGGCCCACCCCAATATAGTTTTTTATACTATAACACAAAATACAAACATGGATCATCAACAAACAATAAGGGCACATCAATTGCTTTCAGCAATGTATACTGATAGTACACATACAAACAGTAAAGCCACATTGGATAGCAATGAAAAAAAACACTAAGTTAATTATTGGAAGAAAACAAAAAAAGGTAAACAACAACTCAACAGTCTATAGACACTACATACAGGCACCTGACAAATCTCTCCTAAATGAATGCACAGGACACAACATAAATCAATAGACTTAATGCAACTTCACATGTATTTTTACAGTTAGCATACAAAATACAGTAACTATTTCAGTACAACATAGTGAAATCTTAACATAACCAAATATTCTAAAGGAGAACAATATATTTAGAAGTAGAGCCTCATCAAACTCAATTTCTATTATGCTCACAGAACAGGAACACAGACCAGTAAATCATAACATAAAAGTGCAAATACCTCTGAAAAAAAGACAACAGAACAGATCAGGAAAATAACTGATCCTAACATCTCCTATCTTAGAGGAATTAACTACAATTACAAGGCAAATACAAGATGAAATTAACTTTGAGATATACACAGATGAATCTATGTCATGCCATGGCAATCAGTATTACATGGGCTTTAGATGGATAATAATAACTAGGGAGGATCAAGAACTTCGATTTCAAGAACAAATAGAAAACTTTCTTTCATCAACTCAAGCAAAACTGATGACTATCCTAATAGCAATCAGTACATTACCCTCGTATAGCAGAACCAATATTCATAAAGACAGTCAGGCAACAATCAACAGTATCTAAAAAGTGATAAGGAAAAACCATATATACAATCTGAGGAAACAAAAAAACCTAGGGATCTTTCAAATATTTAAAGACATTATTACAGGCAACTACCCAAAGATCAATCTCATCAAAGTCAAAGCTCACACAGATAACAAATACAATGAACAAGAAGACAAATTAGCTAATATAGATACAAATTTGGATATGATACCAAGATACAAAACAACTTGTATCCATTACATAAAAAACTCGCAATTTACACTACTTTCCCAATAGGACAACAACTTGCTCGAAATTTCTATCAAAATCATGGCTAAAGAATGATAAAGGCAATGCATATGGCTAGACAGAAACTATTGAATAGAACAAGAATGGAATTTAGTGACTGAATCATTAAACACATATATTGGCCTTCAACAATGTTGAATCTGTAATCAACCAGAATGAGTGAACAACAAACCAATAAAAGAGATCAACAACAAAGGAAATTCAATTTCTACTTATGGAATGAAGAACTTCTAACAAAAACCAAATTGTATTGGAGACTTCCTACCCTATATAAAGATGACAAATGCACAATCTGCAGATTCAAAGAGACAAACACACATCCATTAATGTGTTAAGGTCAATAATAAAAGACAGAAGAACATATAAGGAATACAATTATCAACAAAATTAGACAGTATAGTAAGAGGAATAATACTAAAGAACAAATCAATAACTATTTAAGAAATAACTCCTCGAAGTACACTGAATATCTCAAATATACTATCAAAGGTATTATACTCAAAGAAACATACAACCTAATAGTTAAATGTATAACCTAAACTCAACTAAAACAACATGCATAAAAGAAATCAAACAAGATATCAGCAAATACCTATACAATATCTGAACTAAAAAATGCGAAGAATTCCAAAATTGGAAAAAACAATAAGGCATTACACAGAAAATTGAAAGAATAGCTAAATACAGCATTCCTCAGAAAAATACATAGCTCAACACACTAGATAGATACATAAAAAGTCAATATATCAACTTGGTAAACATTTATATAAGACAAACATAAAAAACATTACTCATCCCTCCTATATTTTCACAATTTTATATAGCACTAGCCAAGCCTTAGCTGGTTAGCACCCATTAGGGTGGCAACAGGCACAAGGTAAGTTTTTCGCTATCAAACTAGTTTGATTAATATAGGTAGTTCTAACATAAACAATATGTATATTTCTATTTAATCCAAATAAAGTAAGGTTGAACCAGTGTTCAAAAAAAAAAAAAAAAAAAAACTATAAAATAACTACCTATATTTGTTCTTCATTATCTAAATCATTAATTTATAGTATTTCTTGACTTTTGTCTCTATTAAACTGAAGAGCTATGAATTTTGTTCCTAAAAAAGGGACATAAGTAATCTGTGAAATTTTATATGCTAAATACTTTAGGGACCCATCATTAACTTGAGTTGGAGTTTGGGTATCATTGACACTTGCTTTTTGATTCTATTTACTAGTTTTCAATATGTATAATCTGAGCCTTATGGTCAGTTAATATATCTAGCTGATTATAGATAGAGACACCTATTGTGCACCATATTAGACAAGAGCTTGTCCAGATCATATCTATTCTGCTTATTGATATATTGCAGTATAATTGTAATGAGACATGTCATGTGTATTCTCTGCCTTAAGAATTATAGTGTCAGTATGAATAGACACATATCTAGTTTATTTAATCATTAGTAGAAGCAGTTTGTTTAGTCTTTGTATGTTTTCTTGGTTATACTTTTTTGATCTAGTTTATAGAAGTGGTTACAGTTGAAATAATCTCCTAAAATGATGTATAAATTGTCATGGTTTCATTGCTTATCCACTTAATAATTTGTTTTTATAATTCTTTCTGGGGTTTTTCCATACTAGCAAATATGTATATTCCTATGATTCTATAGAAAGTCTTGTTAGATAATGTGATGTCAATGCATATGACTTTGAATTGAAATCTTTGCACTTGAATTATACTATCTTAAAAAGGATTTCTAATGGCAATATCAATTTTTACTCCAATGGATCTGTCTCTTATCCACCATGTGACATATATTGATGTTTTTCAGGTTTTTGTCTCTTGATCTGTTCTATTAGTCTCCGTTAAGATAATAATATTCCAATTGTTGATTTGCCATGTTGTAAACCAGGTTTCTTTTTTTAATTAATCATTAAAGCCCCTGCAGTTGAGTGTGACAATGGTCCAGTATAGTCAGCTAGTATCTTTATTTCTTATATTGTGTTATATTTCCAGATTGCAATATTTATACTATATTTGTTCTGGGTCATTGGGTTCATTTATACTTGTTGATATGTAATAGTTCGATTGGTTGTTGTCTGAGTTTGTTCTTTTAGTATTAAAATATAATGTGTGTAATTGTCCTATGATGTAATTAAGTTGGAAGTATTCTTTGATTGTTTTTCATAAGTATCTGTAGCTTATTATAAATATGAAAGTTGTGAATAGATTTTTTTGATGTAGAAGTGTTGCTTGTCATATTACCTATGTTTAATATTTGGTTGGAGAGAAGGGTAATTTGTATCTGTTGATATAATGTTGGTGATTGTAAAGACAAGGGCATTCATTGTTCAATCCATGTTGTGATAGAGATATATAACTATTGTTGTTGTTATTGTATATCATTCAGGTCAGATATGTGTTGATTAGCAGGTTCACTATTGTCGCAGTTTTGATCCTGGTCTTCTTTTATCTCTTTTACATTGTTGAAACAGTATTGTTCTAAACTATCTATTCTTTTGTTGAAATCAAATAGAGCTTGCTTGATTGTCCTGAGTTCATATTGGATTTTGATCAACATATTTGCTATACTCTGAGTATCATCATTTTGAATATTTAGAGGTTGCTATTGTGAGGTTCTGTTTTTTACTGCTGATGCAAATAATCCTGAAATAATTATAGTCTTCCTTATGATAGGTTCACTAGTTTGTGGATGGATGCTTAATTCATTAGTATAAAATATTGATACAGTTTTTCAAATTTGTTTGTCTGTTCACAATTGAAGTCTTTCTACTATTTCCTTCTCTCTTTGATGGTCCAGTTTGCCACCAGGTATTGTGGGCTGTTACATATGATGCAGACCTTAGTATTGATCAGTTTGCATTCGAGAACTGTTTCTCGTAGTGTGAAAGTTTTGATAAGTGCTTGCTAAAGTATGTTTTTATCCCAAAGATAAGAACTGTGTATTTTCTGGGTTTGTATAATAAGAGGCAGAGGATGTAGCAAGTTTTAGCTTCAATTTCTTGACAGATAAGTTTGAGATCAAAAGTATTTGTATTGGATAGGAGATTTGCAAATTTGAGAGAATAATTGTCCCAGTTTTTCATTTATCAAGGTCTCATTCTATATCGAAGATTTTTACTGAGTGTGCTTTGATTAGTATGCACCATTGGTCCAGAAGTTTAAGTTTGTCTTCTCCATTGATAAATGTGATTGTTACAGATTACCACATGTTTCTGGTTATTATCTTTATATTGTTAATCTGCCTGAATTTGATAAAAGTTGTATGTCTATAAGCTTGTGTTCAGGGAAATATTTCAAACTCTGATACTGTATTTCATATTGAGCCTGTGTATGATTATTTCTATATGCGATAAGTGAAGATTGTTTGTGTTTGGTAAAATTAGATCACTTGCATCATCTCATCTCTGTTTTTTTTTTTTTTTTTTAACTGGCAAAGTCTTGCTATTGAGTTTTTATTTATTCATTAATACAGGTTTATGTATGTAAATTTAATTGCGAGTCTATATATTTATGAAAGGAAAAAAACACCATGACTCAGTATTCTATTACTAGAAACCCTGTGACTTGCTGCAGTCCACCTTGATGGGTACTAGCGTGTCAAGACTCCACTAGCACTAATATTGATAGAAAAGAAGAAATAAGGAAAGTAGCTGTTTTTCAATGTTTTTTCTGTTATGATGTTGTTAGTTCTATATATAGTTCCCCGAACCTGTCCTTTACATGTTTCTTAAGATCGATTTGGGTCTGTTCTGGTTCCAGATCAGCCTTAAAGCTTCTGATGGCCTGTGTTATTGGTGAGTCCGGGCTTCATGGTGTAGTTCGTTGCTTATCTGTTTTGCTGTTGGCTCACTTCTTTTGGTGTTTAAGTTTTTTGTTTATGTTTTAACTTTTTTCCCATTCTATTGTAATATCGCATCTAAGTTTCCAGGCTTCTCGTTTGGCTTACCAGAACTTGTGTATTGCTTCTTAAATTGCTTTCAGTGCTCTGGATCTGTCCTTTGTTATGGTCTCTACTATTTATATCATGTTATATTTTATGACTCCCCTAACTATATCCTTCCATTTGACTTGGTGCCCTGTATTTCTGTTTTCCTTGTGTTCCTGTATTCTTAGTATTCTTTTCCATTTGTTTTGGATTTGTTCTGTTCGTTTATCTTCCGCTCTTGCTACACATTCATTTGTCAAGGCCTGTATGAGCTTTTCTTGAAGTCTTGTTGGTGTTGTGCCACATTGAAAGATATGGTCATTTGTTTCTCTGTGCTGTTTGCAAATTTTGCATTTATCATCGAGATAAATATCAGGACGTCTTTCGCTTAGTTTGTCCATGGTAGGTAGTTTTCTCATCCATGTTTTAATTCTGAATGATTGGTCCATATGGTCTCTCGTATTAGTTGATGATGCTGTGATCGCTGTTGGCATTAGGAGCTCCAAAGTCATAGGCCAGTGGATTTCTCGAGATTTCTTCTGGTTCAGCCAATCCTGGTTTCTTTGTAGTGTTTGCTATTTACTTGCCCATTTGTTTTTGAGAATTTGTCTCATTAGGGGCTTGATTTCGATATCGTATTGTTTTTGGTTCCATCTGGTAAGTATGTTTGTTGATTTGGAAGTTTTTGTGTTTATTGTTATGGTGTGTTTGGGTTTATCTGTTAGGTTCGTCAATGCCAGCTGGTCTGCCATTTCATTGTCTGGGATGCCAGAGTGACTCTTGACTTTTGCCCAGATAATTGTGAGTTTTTTCATTTTTGTCAGGTCCCTAATGGTGCTACTGAGGATTTGATTTGGCTGATGTGTGTTTCTTTGATATCTCCTCTGTGTTGAAAGCTCTCCTAGTGTGTTGATTGCTGCCTGACTATCTGTGAAGATTGTGATTGTTTTGTTGTTGCTAATGGTGCTTATTGCAGTCATAATAGCCATTAGTTCTTCTCTTGTAGATAAATGGGTATTATGTGTTTCTGCTTGAAATTCTGCTACTTGTTTTCCTTCTTTAGTGATTACGATCCAGCCTAGTCCCATTCTGCTTCTTTCTAGATGTCTCGTAAAAGAGCCGTCTGTATATATCTGCAAATCATTTAGTTCACTCAGTTCTTTTGCTATGGTTGAAAGTTGATCTATAAGTTTAGAATGTTCCATTAATCTACTGTGTAATAGATGCATTATCTCTGAGAGTGGATCCATGTGGAGCTGTGGTATTGTTCTTGGAGTTATTGATTCTGCTATTCTCTCATGCAGTGCTTTCTTAATTCCCTTGGGAGTAGAGTGTAGTCTGATTGTCATTTGTTGCTGTTCTGTTGGTTGATCTTTCTGAAGATCGGCTGATTTTGAGCTTTTACCTACTGTTACATTTACTATTCTTGCCCTTATTAGCTCTGCAATACATTGACCTTGTTCTTTGTATTGGCTTCTCAGTTGTTAATTGTTTTTTTTTAAATCCTTTGCATTTGAAAAGAGGGGATGTTAATGGTGATTATATCATATGGTTGGCTATGATTTTATCTGAATCTGTCATTCACCTTTTCTTGTAGATTGCAATTTCACCATCTGATTCTGTGACTATCCTCTTGATTGTTGTCTGTGTTTGTGATGGAAGAACTGGGATATTGTTGCAGAAGCTGTTGTTGGTATCACTAGTAGAAGATTCCGCTATGTTTGTATAAGAGTTCTGGTTTGGGTCTATACATATGATTTGTCGTAGGTCTTGGAACCATCCAGAAGTCCTGCCTTGTCTTCCTTTCCTTGTTCTGAGTTGTTGCCATATGAGGGGTCTTGATAGATCATCGTTTATGAGCTGTTCCTTGAATAGGATTCCTCTTTTTCTCAGAGCTTGTCTATTTTGGTCATATCATTTGCTTGAGGTAATGTCCTTGATTGCTGTCTTTCCTCCACTAGATGCAGTGCAGATTGTTGTGTGGTTTGTCATCTCAAAAGTAATACCCTGAACTTTGAGCATGTTGAGAATGTCATTTGTAAGATTCTGTCATTTTTTGATCCAGAATGGGTATTTATCCTCTAGAATTGATACATTTGACCAGTATCGATTTTGAAGTTGTTGCAGTCTGATCCATGCTGTTTGACTACATGTGTCTGATCCGTTGATTCTTTTTTTCCAGTTATTTCTATGTAACATGACCTGTCTGTCCCACAAGTTGAAAAGTTTGTATCCAAAGTCTGCGTGAATAATGGTGTTAGGAGCTATCCTGGGCAAATTGGTTTTGTGTTTGAAAGTTTTAACTATTTTGCTATTGAGTCAATTATATTCTTGTTCAGATAGGGCCAGGTCATTAAGAAGGTACTCAACTGCTGGGTATAGTACATGATTGATTATATATTATGCCTGTTTATATGTGATTCTTTTCTATCTAATGAGGTTCATTGTATTGTCAATTTTTTCCCAGATAAGTTGTTTTTGATGTTGTTTTTTCCCGTCCTCTGATATCCATACTCCCAGGATGCGAGCCATTTCATTTTTCTTTAAGGGTATAACCTTGATTCCTGCCAGTGTGACTCTTTGTACCCAGTCATCTTTATTCACATTGATACAAATGAGTGATGACTTGTCTCCATTCACCTATATGTCATTGATATGGAGAAATTCTGATGCTGTATCCAGGATACTTTGCATATTAGATCTGTTTGGAGCATACCAGGTGGTGTCATCCATATATGCTGTTGCTGTGATCATTTGTGATCTAGAGTGTTGAGATATTCTGTTGTTATCACCCCTAGCAAGGTTGGAGCTCCATGTTACTTTCATTACATAACCCATCTTTTTGTTCTCTATTTCTTGTATCAAGGGATCATAGAAGATTCTCCACAAGAGTGGAGATATGGTGTCTCCTTGATTGATTCCGTCTTGAACTTTGTATTCTTCTGTATAACCATGTATTGTGATAACTCTATTGTGTCTATCTGTTAGGGTATCTTCTAAAATGTTGATAATTTTCTCTGGAAGTTTGATTCGTTTTAGTGCCAATATTATCATGTCTTTGTTTATTGAGTTGTATGTCTTGCTTATATCTTGGCTAAGATCCATACCTCTTTCCTTGTATCTCTCGCTTCTTCCAGGAGATTATTTATTATGTGTATTGGCTGTTGCATGCTACTGCCTGGAAGTCCTGCCCAGTTACTCCTTGATGTTATGTGATGTTGATTCAATGTTGCTGCTATTCTGTTGTTAAGTATGGACATGAAAACTTTCCTAGTTGTTTCTAGGAGGGTGATTGGTCGCGTAATGTTAATGTCCCCTATCCAGTCTTTAGGTTTAGGAATTGGGTAGATTTCTCCTTGTTTCCACTCCTTTGGAACTTTTCCTGTTTCTATGATCTGATTATAGATTGTTTCTAAAAGCTGGAAACCCTTAGGCCCTAGATTCTTTAATACAATGTATGGTATTTTTGTGGGTCCTGGTGTGCGTGTTTGTTTTTTGCTTGGATTGCTTCTTTGATTTCTTGGGTATCGATCCTGGTTGTACACTAGTCATACTATTCTGGGTTGTTATGTTTGATTGGTGCATATCTGTTGAGCCAGTTTGGATAGATGTGCAGGTCTGCTGTCTTCCTGTGTCAAGTCCATTCCTTGAAATGGTGCCTGACTTTGGTTTTGATTTCATTTGGGTCTGTGATGATTATGGTCTTCTCTGTCCCTGTATGTTCAATCAGTCTGCTTGTGTCTATCTTCCTGTGGGACCTATCAAGTATACTATTTATCATTCTTCTTGATTGATCTTGTAGGAGTTTGAAATGCTTTTCTATTCTATCATTGATTATCTTGATTTCTCCTTTTTTATTGCTTGTTAAGCTATCTTGTTTTCTATCTTCCAGAGTTCCTGTAATTCCTTTAGCCAAAGGTACTGTTGGATGCGAGTGTTACAAGTGTTGTGTCTATTAATTGATGTGTTATCTATTCTCTCTCCATTTTTGTTTATAGCTCCTATCATCCTTACTAACTTTTCCTCCATTACGGTATCTGACATGTTGTTGTTCAGGTAACTTTTGTATGTTCTGTAGGTCTTCACAATTAAGAGTATGAGCCTTATCCTGTCTCTGTATTTAGATGTGTGGATTGTCTTGATATTCCTGCTTTTTCTTTATTTCTTGAGGTGCCTTTTGCTAGCTTCCAGCAGTGTGCTTTTGAAATGGTTCCATAGCTCTTCCAATGTGTGTGGTTTGTGTGAGGGGGCCAGTGTGACCTTTTCCTCCACTGCCTTCTTGAAGTCATTCCATTGTTTGTTGGATGAGTTCTCATAATCAATTTGCTTTGTGTTATTGTTTTTCTGTTTGCAACTTTGTTTCAGTATTGATGCAGAATGCTGGTTGTGATTGTGATCATCTTGTGATCTGTAGCTTTGGTTGTTATCAATAATGTGTGTGATATGCTGGTGATATGTTGGGCCATTGGTCTTAATATCCATATGTAGTCCAGTCTGCTGCCATATGCACTTTTGCTCCTGATGTATATGTAGCTCTTTGTATTTGATTTAAGTATCTGTATGTGTCGGTGAAGTCAAGAGTGATGAGTGTGTTGATTATCTCTCTGTTATGTGTGCCCAGCTTTTTTTTGTTGGTGGTTCTGTCTAGCTCATTATCGGCTATTTCGTTGAAGTCCCCCATTACCATTATGAAAAAGTTTTTGTTTGTTGCTTCCTGAATGACTTGCTCCAGCCATTGAACCAAGTTGTGTTTATTTCTTCTTTGTGTAGAATTAGAGGGGCTGTAGATCACGATTATTCTGTACTTGATTTTTGCCTTGAAAGCCATGTCGATGTAGATGCCTCTGTCTTGCCAGGTTCCAGATTTATTACCCATTCTTTTTTTACAATTATTCTGACTCTTGTACCTGTTTGGTATTTTGTTTCCCTTGTTGTCCATATTGTGTATTCATTTTCTTCCTTTGTCCACCTGTGGTTGTATAGTAGCCATGTTTCTGTGATTCCTATCATGTCATACTATTCTTCTTTTGCGAATGTTGTAAGTGCAATTTGTTTGTTCTCTTCATTGATACCTCTGATATTTATTGTACTGATCTTCTATCTGTTGCTTGTGTTGTTGTCTGTGTTTAAGGTATTTGCTATATTTGTTGATTCAGTTTGATGTTGAAGTATTGTGCTGGATGTGTTGTCAATTGATTCTTCTATCCCTAATGAGTTTTTCTCTGATATTTGTTCTATCATTTTATTGTAATAGATTAGATTCTAATGAGCTTACCGGCTGTGAAAGTTTGAATAGGTTAATTGCTTTTTCCATCGTGGAGCTCATTTTGTTGAGTTGTTTCTGATATGCTTCTTGTGATACTCTGATATACTGGATGTTTATGTTTGGGGTCATTCCTGTTTGCGTCTTGTCTGCTGGATTCTCTTCCAGTTCTTTCATTAGTTCGTTAACACTTTCTGGATATCTGTTGGTGCACTTCTGTTCTAAGGCATCTACCCTCTCATCTAGATCTCTAAATAAGAATTTTATTTCCTGGATTTCATTTTGCAAGGAGAGGAGTATTCGTAGAGGTCTTCTTCTGCAGGGTAGTTGTTGGTGTTACCTCCATATTTGACGATGTTTGCATAGCTTCTGGGATTGTTGGAGTGGTTGGGGCTCCTGAGTCTATTGTTTGATGTGATTATGGATCTGGTTCTTTGTGGAGTTCTTGAGTTGTTGGATCAGTTGGTATATTGCCTGAGTGGTGTGACTTCTAGTTTCTCTGGGCATAAGAACTAGTTGTGTTCTGGTGAGCTACATGTGGGACATAGTCTGGTTTCACGATTGACCCATCGTGTCTGTACTTCTCCAATCAATGGTGCAGTTGTCTTTGCCATTTGAAGATCTTCTTGTGTTTCGAAAGTGAAGATGATGAGTCTTTTGGCCTGATTGTTGTTTTCCCAGGGGATGTAGTATGATTTTGCTTTCATGCTGGTGATGATTACTGCTAGATCTGATGCTGCTGTGTTGGAGGGTAGTTGAGTAAGTGTTGCGCTGAAACGTTCTCATTCTTGTTTAATTTCATGTGTCCTGTAGAAGGGGAATATTCTGCAAGAGTGATATCCACGTCCAATTGACACTCCTGACTGATTTCCACATAGTCTGACATATTTTAAAGGTGATGTTAGCTGATTGGAAGGGACCTGCTCTTTGCATGGTTATGTAATCGATACTGATTTGATTGTCGAAGAACTCTGCTAGATCTATTTTGGTAAAGTGTTGTGGAATGTTCCATACCTTGATGGTTCAGGACTTAATCTCGTGTAATCCTGGGTAGGCGATCCTTCTTAGTTTGGCAAGTTCATTGTCTGTGATGTTGATTTCACATGCCTTGTGTAAATCTTCCTGATCGTCAAAAATGGCAGCAATCTTTGGGTAACCAATTGGATATTCGTATCGCACATATTTCAAGGAGTGTAGCTGCCCCATTTTTTGCTTGATAAAATTTGTTTTCTCATCCTGTGATTGCCCTGGAACTAGGTCTGGATCAATGAGGGCTTTTCCGGGTCTCTTGGTCTGTGGGTATTCCGTATTTTTGAGTGGTTCTTGTGTGTTCCCTTGAAACTCTTCCTCATAACTGAAAGTTGCTTGTTTGGTAATATTTAAGGATAAGTTCTGGACCGGTTGTATGGGAGAGTCAGGGTTGCTGATAGTGGTAATGGTGATGGGGTCGAAAGTCTTGTATGCTCCCTAGCTCTTGTGGATTCTGTTGTTTGAGTTGTCATCTCCGTTTCCATTTCGCAGTCTAGTATAAGGGACTCTGCCTTCTCTTTTCCTTTCTCCACTACTCTTTCTGGTATCTTCTTCTGGGTCACTGTTCTTGTGCGAGTGGAGTGTGTCTAAGCTGAGCAGTGGGGTTGTTGCCTTGGGTTTAATAATTCTTCCATTGTTTCTTATCATTCTGTTTTCATTGTAATCCAGTGTTGTTAGTTGTTTGGCACTTCTGGTTTCTCTTGAGGAGGCCATATTTTCCTCACTATGGCTACTTAGTAGCAGGAATGAGTTGATTTGTATATAATTGCCTTATAAGGAAATTTTTAGCAGTTTGGAATTTTTCTGGAAGGAGTTTTTTTCCATGAAAGAATTATTTAAATTCTGTATCATCTCTGCTTATTGATCTCTGAATATAATAATGATATAGTATAGTCTTCATTTTTGCAGTATTCATTTTGGATTAGAGAAGGCCTTCTGAGGAATTCAGGACTTTCGTGAGGTGAAGTATCTTCTTATGGGTCATTTCTCTAGGGATTAGTGAAGCTTTCAATCCAAGCTTGATTCTTTTATATTCAAATTTGAGTCTTGGGTTGAAGGGTGACCTGAGTTATGATCTTGAACTAGGTATGTACTTCAATAATTTTTTGTTTTTTCCTTTGCAGTTGCCAGTAGTCTGCCAGTCATTCTCTGTTTTTGAGGGTTTCTCGTTGAGATCAATATTGATATCAAAGTCATCTAACCTTGTTGTGTATTGTGTCGAGAGTTCTGCATTGATGCCTACATGTTTTGTGGCTTTCGGGTATTTGGGATTGTTCTCATTTGACTTGCTTACTGCATAAACTGAAACTACTATTTTTTTTCTATTGCTGCTTGTTGCTGTTACAGTGTTGTTTGTGTAGTTCTATACTAGAGTGGAAACATTTTTGGAGGAAGAGAGTTGTTTCTTGTTTTTACTTTTACTTTGAGTTGTTGTTGTATGTTTATTTTCAGGTGACTATTCCTTGTTTCTTTCAATAAGTGTGACCTTTCCCTTGGATATTTTGTCTATGTTGTAGCTCAGCCTACTAGTTGTATATTGTTATCTCTTGGGTCTCTCCATGTCTTGTATCTCTTTATTGTTTGTTACCTGGGTTTTGCTATGCCACAGGTGAATGGGGATCAGATAAACTTATATAGTTGAATTAATTTTATTAAATAATAAAAAATTGTATAGCTCAATACTTTTTTTTTTTTTTTGTAATACTTAATAAACCTATTTTATTGATTGTATGCATTATATATATTGAATTTATAAAGAAATTTTAGAAACTGTTTTTTATATAAAGAGGACAATAAAACCAATTAGTAATGGATACCTATCACTGTTGGCAGTGGAACCCGATTTTTTTACCCCTTGTGGCTTGTTGTACCTATATTAGAAACTAACATGCCTAGGTGCTATTAGTGTGTTTGGTAATAATGGTGAGAATAATTGAAATTTCTTTAATAATTTCTTCTAGAGTTATTAGCAGTAGGATTTTTGCCTTTGTGTCAGTATATATCTTATTTGGATATTTCTACTTGTGTGTTTTGTTATTACGTTTTGTTTTTTTTTTGATGTTGGAGATACCTATGATTTTTTCCCATATTTGAATTTAAAGACATCTGTTAATTCATATGTTGTATATAATGAATCTGATATTATGGATAATGCTATGTGTGACTTTTATTATTGTTTCCACTAATATTAATTGCTGTAGTTATTTGATAACTTTTTGATTGATATTGCCTTGAGTTACTGTATTTCAAAGTTGATTATCTTTCAAGTGGTTATGTATTTCTTTTTTTATTCAGTGTGAGCTTTCCTTTTACTATTATTGCAATGGCTTCTGCATAGATGGTGAATGTTATTAAGTCTTGGATGTTTATACCATAATGTTTGCATTTAAAGACATACATGTTGTCCTCAATATGGTTTTAGTTAAGTATTTAAATGATTTGTATATATCTAGATATCTGATATAAAGTTTGTTTATGATGGGAAGTTCCATGTTCCATAATTTGATCACGAATTTCCTGTGGCAGTAATCCATTGTGTTGGTGTGTAAACCTGTGAATTTGATGGGGTTAGGTGCTTAGTCAAATTTTGCCAGTCTATGTCTCTTTTGAGGGATGTACTGAGATCTTTGTTTCTATCTAGAATTATTAATTGATATGTAAGCATTGCTTGTCTCATGAGCTTGATTGATTTTTGAATTATACTTGTTATTTCTATATTCTCGTTGAATTTGAAGGAAACAATGTTCTGTGTAAAACAGTTTTGTAGTATAATACTATTGTGTATAATATGTTTAAGACTTTCTTTTGTGAGCTTATCTATGTATACCAGTTCTGTGTTATTGTTTTCATTTTTGTCTATTTTTAACTATTTGATTTGAATATACCCCTTATGAATAAGGATGACTAGATTGTGTATTAATTTATTTATTTATATTCTTGATCTATCTTGATTTTGCTTTTTCAAGTTCATTAATGAGTTTTTGCAAGTCAGTATTAATGATGGCTTTTGTGCTAAATGATAAGAAGCTGGTAGCAATAATTGCTGCTATTATCTCAGTATAGAAGGCTAAACTATACTCTGTAATATGGATGCTTGCTTCATTTAGGAGGGAAAGAGTTATCTAAAATAATTATACCTATTCCATAGTGTTGAGGTTGTTGGTTTTGAAGTGCCATCAATTGTTATGTTTATTATTTTTGAGCTCTTGAGATGTTTGTGGATTTGGGTAAGCTTGTTCAAGGTAGATTCTTATAAAGACATCACTTTGATTAAAATTTTTAGGATTGGTAAAGTAGAATCAATTTCAATATTATCGAAGATTGAATTTGGCTCTAGGATTCACTATTATATACTGTTTGGTAAGTCTTGGAGTCCATAACAAGATTTATTATTATTGGTTATATTTGTCTTTGTAGTTTTGATGAACAGAACTTGGATGGCTTGATCAGGTCATGTTTTGAAACAGAATATGTCAGGTCAATTGTCAATGTTTTTATTTAGCTCACAGTCTGACATTATATTATTGGTTAGATACTTGTGGTGATATAGTGTCAAAGTTTTATGTAGTTCTCTTTTCTATTGATGTCTTCCCAAGGTATAGATCTTGATTTCATTGGGAGATATATCTGGAGCATTCTTGTTTGTCTAGTTGATTTTGTATGTTTATGGTTTCTTGTCATATTTGAACTTTAGAATTCAACTTGTTATATGCATATATGTATTAATATAGTTTTGTAAAGTATATTTGAGAGTTGTAAAAGACCTATGGGTCCATAGTGCAGTGGTTAGCACTCTGTAGATCACATCACAAGAACTGAGATCAAATCCTCCAGGGGATAACCTCTAATAAGCAAGTAGTGATCGACATCTATTGGCGTAACTGTATATAATCGATGTTTCCAAGTATAGCTTGTCTTAAAAAGCAGAAGTGGTTCAAGCCAGTTCTATACTAGATTGTGATAAGGTTGAATGTCTAAAATTGAGTAAGATTATCACTTGACATGGCCGCATTACCGAACAAGGTAATAAAAAGAGTGGATATTGAACCGGTAGCATACCGCTGAAAGAAGAAATGCTAAATCAATCAAGACAACCCGGTTTCCCCACCTTATAGGATTGAGGTATCCATTCAAGAATTCAAGTATGTGACTGTGCTAGTCTTTCATAGACTTTAATATTGGGAGGCCTTAGTGGAAGGAGAAATCTGTAGATCACTTCAAAGGACTTAAAAATAACTGAGAAGTTCAGAATAAAGAAAATTTGATGGCCTGATAACCAGACTACACTTACTATAAATAAAATTGTTTTAAAAAAAATTAAGAAGGTATCACACATCTTTTTGAATAGATAATAGTTATATATAGAGTTAAAATAGCTATAGTTACTCATATAGATAGATTTACTTTATACATGTATAATTACTTGTTGACTATATACAAGCTTGGATCACTTGTATGACATATAATTAATAAAAGATGCAGGACTTAATATAATATGGAAAAAAATCAAAGTACACAACAATGATCCAGACAACGACAAAGTAGACATGCTCACCAAGGAGGCAACTATTACAGGCAAAGCCTCAAAAATAAATTTTATTCCTATAAAAGACAGCCAGAGCCCATGGATCCAAGAGTGGAATAGGCAAGTCTTAGACAACACAATATTAGAAATTGCAAGGAACCTTATCAAAGCAAGGCACATCTTCAATTGAAGAATGTTAGACCACAACCTAAACTCAACAAATAGCAACACACTACAAAGTATAGCATGGGTAGAATCAATGATCCACAAATCTCTATTTCAATTAACAATGGGCGCAACTAACAAACTGGATCACAACATTAGATTATTTAGACTTAGACTATAGAACTTAAAACTGCCAACCAAAGACAAACTACACAAAAGGGCAGCAACAATTTACAAAGATAACCTCTGCATCAACTCTCTACATATTGAAAACAATACTCATGCAATGATATACAAAGACAATGACATAAATATCTTCAAAAAACTACTTCAAATAATTAACAAGAAAATTAGTAGTAGAGAACAATGAACCTCTACAAAAATGCTAAATAACAAACTTAAAAAAATGGAAAAGAAATAGACTCCTGAGGAAAGAAACTATATTGCAAGGAGGCACTGACAAAGGATTTCATAAAAATAATAAAGGAATACACAACAACAGAATATCAAAAAGAAATCCTCAAAAATATTATACACAAATTCTTTACCATCCTCCAGGACAAATGGCAACTGAGGTGCCAGCTCTTTTCACAATGGGAAATGAATCAAAATATATCCAAAAAAGATAAGAAAAAATGGAAAATACTAGACAGAAGAACTACTTCGTATAAATCATACATTTTAGGAATCAATAAAATCATGAAATATTCCAGTCAACACTGGATCAACTGGAACACAATATACTCCTTTAAAACCAATTTTTATGAAACAGGTAGAGCCTTGGCAGATTAGTCAAGTATATACTAATACTTGGCAATAAGCCACATGGTAGGACTATCCTTAGTGAGTCTAATTAGGTAGCTAGAGAGTTAAATTTGTATAAAATAAATTTGTACATATTCACAACAATATCTGATAAACAAGATGTAAGCCACCTAGTTAAAAAAAAATTTTGAGAGTTTCAAAGTATATTGATTCTTTTTTCTTAATTGTTTTATTGTGCAAAGCTCTTACTTGATGCTAGTTGAGGACTTTGGTGCAATAGGTATTGAGAACTTGTTCAATCCATAAGATATTGTATACTCTGGATCTCTTTTAATTATTATTGTACCATTTTGATAACATTATATTTTCAATATAGGTGAAGTGTTTGATATTACTGGATATTTCTATTTGTCTTTGAATTGAAAGGTCTTATACTTATATGTTTTGAAGTATGTCTTGAATAAAGTTGGATTTGGTTAAAAATATTTTGAGGCATTTGATTAAAATATCTTCTTTCTATCAAGCTGTCCACTGTAGTATTGAGTGCATAGTTTAATAACTTATTATGTTAAGTTGTTGCTAGTATATACAGTAGTTCTTGTAGATTACTGTAGTGTTTTTATTGTTATTTGGTCTCGATTTCCATCAAATTGTATTGATTGTAGAGGTATATAACTGGTAGGAATTGAATTGACTAACTGGATTCTTCACTTGAATAAGTTCTGGATTCTCTTATCTATTGATGATGTTTCTGTTTTGATTTGAATGAGGTTGCTCAGCAAATATTCTATTGATGGAATAGGATATAGTTGATATTATAATTGTGCATTCCATCTGTGATAGCTTTTTTTATCAATATATTGCAGATAGTAGTAACTTTTCTTTTAATTAGTTTGTGTTGGTATGCTTTTCCTCTTCATTTTTTATACTAGACTCTGAGTACTCTGATTGTATGTATACTAAATATTGACAATACTTTGTATTCTTGAAAGGTAATACTTTCTTGGAGACTGTTGATAACAAGGAGTTTTGATTTGAGTAAATTGACATTAATACTGTTTAGGTAGTAAAAAGATGTACTGACTTCCATTATTGTTTCAACTATTCTTTATTTTGTACTATGAAAATTGTATCATTCATGTATAGTGCCACTGAGATATTTAGTTTGATTGAACTACAGTTATTGAGTATGGATTTGTGATATATTAGTTGGTAGCCTTGTAGAATGCTTATTTCTATAATGAGTAAATCATAGTAGATTTGTCTGAGGAGTTGTGAAATTGTGTTTCCTTGATCAATGCCTTCTTCTATTGTATAAGGATCTATTTAATCAAAATACATTATAACTTTATTGAATCTGTTTAAGAAACATCTATTGATAATGTTGATGATTTTATTTGATATTTTGATTCCATAGAGTGCTGTTGTGAAATAATTGAAGTTGACAATGTCATATGCTTTGCTCATATTTTGAAAGAGCATTAGGCAATGCTTATTCAGTTTCCTTATATCTTTAAGTATCTATTTATTATAGTGATTGGTTTATATTACTGCTTTCTAATCGTTCTGCCCAGTTGTTTTCTGAGAAAATTGCATTTTTAGTTATAATCTTTGTGATTCTGTTGTTAATGAGTTCAGTGAAAATTTTCTTGATAGATTCAAGCAGGTTGATAGGACAGGTTATGTTGATATTGTTTTGTTAGTCCTTTGGTTTGATATGGAATATATTGTTCCTTTTTTCATTCTTTGGAAAGTCTTTCATATGTGTAAATATTGTTAAACAGGATAGTTATGTAGTCTAAAGCTTCTTTATTAAGATGTTTCTAGATCAAATATAGGATTTGAAAAGGTCCAGATGCTGACTTAATGCTGGTTTTTTTAATTACTTGCTTTATTTCTTTGGTGATAATGATTGTAATGCATAATAGTATTATTCTTTTTTAATGTATAATATTGGTTAATATGCTTGTTAAGATACTGTATCTTTTTGTTTTAGGATGTGTTTTCTTTTTGTTAGTTTCTAAAATAAGAATGGGCAGTTTCTTTTATTTCTGAGGATTGTGGATAAAGATCTTTTCATCATCTTTATATTTAATTATTTAATTGTAAAGATACTTCATTTGAAGTTGTGAGTAATATTCCTATTAGCTTTTCTTGTTTGAGTCAAACCAGTTGTTTCACTTTTTGAGGGCTTGATTGATATTTTCTCTGATTTGGATGTTTATATTTTTTTTGTTAACAACTTTCTCTAATGCTATTAATTTATCAATTTATTCAATGATTGCAGTAATGTTTGATCTAGTAACTATTGATGTAAATCTTTTTAGAAATTGCTTGGTAGAGGTTTCTCAGCTGTTCTGGATATGACTTGTGGTCATATTTGCTATGCAGCTTGATTTGTTTTTTGTACTGTGTCAGTTGTATGAGAAGTAATAGTCTAGATGAATTGTAGTTTTTGGATCTGTTTCTCTGTTTTTCCTTGTATTTGTAGATGTGTTTTTTGGCTGAGCTCAGGATAGCTTGTCTGAGAAAATTTCATCTTTTTTTTGATATTTGTTGAGTCTTATATAAGTATTTCATTGAGTGTAGGTATGTATGTATCGAGGTCTGCTGTGAATACTTTTCATTGTTCGTTTGACATCCATTTCCAAAGGAAACATGTGTTTTTGTTATGACATTTATTGCATTTGACCTTTGTTTCTAATTGCCATAATTTGATATAAGTTATTTGGATGCTGTGATCAGTAGTTATATTAGTATCTTCAATAATGAATAAGTCTATGGTGCACTATGTGAGTTATGTATTTGTCTATATCATATTAATTTTACTTGAGAAGATTGTTGAATACCAAGTATATTTTTTTAATTGAGGGTTGTTATATCTAAATATATTGATTATTCCTAGCTCTTGAAGTTGTTAGAAGAAATTGTTTGGTTTGTCTTTATATATTTTTTTGTTGATCTTAATTTTTCTATTTTCTGTAATAGACTGATATTAATGTTTTTACTGATTATTATGTACCAGTTCAAGTTGTTGTTATAAAAGACTTTATTTCAATAAGTCAGTGAACAATTGTTATTTGGCCAACAAGACAACAAAGTTGTTTTATTTC
>CAJVPT010000021.1:0-56329 GCA_910592055.1 Acaulospora colombiana
CATAGTTATAGTTTATAAAATAGCTTTGTAAATGAAAATTGTGTAATGCATATAATCAATAAAATGGGCAACGTTGTATGTATTAAAAAAAAAAAAAAAAAAAAAAAAAAATACTATATAGCCTAATTTAGTTAATATAGAATACAAAAATTTGTAAAAACACACTGCTAAATTTGCCTGTTTCACTATTTATAATATATATTTAACCATCTGGTTTCTGGTTGGGTCTGCTTACTTTCTAAGTAATAGTAAGTCCATCTAGAAAAACTGTGATGGTTATTATTAATCTGTACGTATTTAGGAATATATAGTTTGTATGAGATAATTGATATCAATGTCAAAGAATTTCATTATTTGAGATGTTAAGTTAATTCTTAATAAAGGTGCTCATATCTAATATTAGTTGTGGTTTAAAAAAAAATAATAATAATAGTAATTTTTATTATAATTAAAACATACAAATTTTTTTTTGTTTTTTTTTTAATGCTGGCTCAGCCTTATTTTATACAAAGAATTTTTTCTAGGATATACTACTAGTCTACTACTAAACAAAACTTAATAAAGATAACCTCTCTTAAAAGGAACTCACCTTGCGGCTTGTTGCCACTCCTTTAGTAGGGGCTAATCTGTCAAGGATGGGCTAGTACTAAAATAAATTTCTAAGATATAAAAATTTTCTATAGATTTGTTATCCATTGTGTTATAAATTTATTGACCAAATGCATGAACTGGTCTTTTATAAATTGTTCTCTTTGTGTGAAGATTGGATCTTCTTCTTTGGATTTATACTTGAACTTCTTTTCCTTTTGTTTTGTAATACCATTTTGTGTTTTCCATTCTTGAAATGCCTGCATCTTTTTGTCCATGTTTGATAAAGATATTTGATGATTTTTGTGCATATTAAGGATGTGTAGCTTTTTCTGATCAATTTGTCTAGTATTGTTTTTTTGATTTTGCAAGTTAATTCTTTGAAGAATATGCTTTTGATGCTTACTGTTAAGTATTTCTTATATTTTAGGTTGGTTTTGTTTTTTATTCGGTCTGTGAACTTTGAGCTTTTAACTTTGTCTACATGTGTTTCTATATATTCAACTATTATATTGATTATGAATGTCTCAGTATTTTGTCTAGTTTGTAGGCACATAAAGGAATATGTATTGGTTTCAGGTTCTTTATATACCAAGCACTCCTCGTTTTGATATAATGATGGGGCTCTTGCATATAGCTTGCTTTTGGTTGGTAGTTGCAAGTATGTTATAGTTGTGGATCAGTCCATTTCTTTAATGATTCTGTCACTAAAATTGCATCTTGTCCTATCCATTTTGTCAGATGTATAGCATTTGCTAGCTTTTTTGTGATCATTTTTACTGGGACCTTAGTAGGGATGTTATTTCATTGGGGGGCTATCCCAATATATTGATTATGCATTCCTGCTATTTCAATTTTATGTTTTCATGGTAGCATGCCCTTCCAAGGATGGATTTGTGCTAGTTTGTCTACTGTGTCATTATATTCAATTCCTGAGTGGCCTTTCACTTTGAAGAGTGACAGTTTTATGTTTTGTCCTTTGCACCATTCTAAAATTCGTAACAGTATATTGTAGTTTTTCTGTGTTTTTATGATTTTTTTGACACTTTCTCTTAGTGTTTTCAGGATTTCATTGATTGCTGCTTGTCTATCAGTAAATACATTTGCAGTACTGTATTCAGGAAAGGTGCTGAGGGCTGTTAGAATAAGTGCTATTTCTGCTTTGATTGAAGAAGAGTATCTAGTTATCTGTTCCTGAAAGGTGTGTATCTTCTAATCTGGAGTAATAATAATCCATCCCAGTCCCATATAGTTTTTGTCTCTAAATTTGGTTAGGGAGCCATCTGTATAGATATCGAAGATTGCTTAGTTGTTTAGTTTCTATTTAATTATTTTTAGGGCTGTGAGACAGTCTGTAGAGCCTTTTATTATGTTGATTAGTTTTTCTAGGCTTCTTTGCAGTCTTGTTGGAATTGTAATCACGGTTTTGACTTCTTATTAGTTTGTGTTATCTTGTATTGTATATTCCAAAAGAGTGGTGTTCAGGAAGTTAGGAGATACTCTATTTCTCCATCGAAGTTCTCTATTTGCAGTATTGGTTTTGTTTGTTGATATTTTATTTTTTTACACTGGTATAGTAATTGATCATTGTTTTATGGCAGTAAAACTGCATTCATCAGTATTGTCATTTAGTGTGTTGATGTTGCAGCCCAGACATGCTTCAAGAGGAGAGCTTTCTGGTTCCTGAGTGTAATATCTATATTGTGTTGTGTGCTAGTCAATTTTTTGTTGTTTTTTCCAATGACTGTCTTGCCTTCCTTGATGGTGCAGATTCAATGTGATCTAGTAGTTGAAGTTTCAGATGTTGAGACTCCTTGTTTGAATATGTTTGATGAGATGTTTGGAAAGATATGAATTTCCTTTCTTTTAATTAGTTCCTCTAACTTTTTGCTAATAGTGCTGAATCAGTTGGGAGTTGGGCCTGAGACTGCTTTTTTTCCTATTCTAATTATTTGGCATTAGTCCAGGGACTTGGTTTTACTTCTGTTTAGTATTTGGCCAGTAAACATGAGGTTGTGTTTTTTAGTGCTTGGTGATGTTTTGAGTAGAATTATTTGCTCATGATTTTTTCTATTGGTATATCTATTTCTTTTATGAATATTAAAGCTATCTATATTAGGGGTGAGTGAAAAGATGAAACCATGTCTTCTGACCTATGGGTCAATAGTGCAGTGATTAGCACTCCATAGGTCAGATCGCAAGATGTAAGTTCAGATCCTTCAGGGGGGCAATGCCTGAAGTTTGGAAGAACTTATATTTATTGGCTTAACCAAGTAGGACAGAGACTTCTGACATTTCTATATATAGCTACATGACAATCAGAAGGGAACTGAAGATCACTCATGGTACAGTCTATATAAAGATTGTGATCTGAAGATCAAGATCTGAAATCAACTAGAATTGTTCTGACTTGATTGCATTATTCCTAGTGATAAGTTAGGAAAGATAATAAAAAGAGTAGATTTAATTGACCAGTAGGGTACTGCTGACTATCACATGCTAGGCTATACAATGCTTACTATAGCCAGTACTATTAGAAGGCCTTGGTAGAAAGAGAAATTCACTGACCACTCCAAAGGATCAAAAACTGGATCCAGGATAAAGAAAATTCAATGGCCTGATAACCAGCCTACTCTTAATAATAATATGCTGGGAAGAATCAAGAAGAAATCACATAGTTTCCCGAAAAGGTAATGCTTATATATATAGTATAATTAATATAGCTAGTTATATATAAATAGATACTAAGAATAGTTAATATATATAGTGCTTATTTAATATACACATAATATAAGTAGTAGTTCATATATATAGATACAAGCAGAAGTATGAATGAAAAATATATAATACAGTTACTGAGTAAACTTGTGGAGTATGGGGAATAGCTTCAAGAGTTAAATGTAACATAAAAATATTAAATAGAAGCTGTGGACACAATTGTGCATTTTTAGATATTTCCTTTCCTTTTCTTTTTCCCTTTCCCTTTTGTAGTTTCTCAAATTCAGTTCCTTGGAAGATAATAAGCTGTGACAACCTACTAGCAATGATGGGTAAGTTAGGAGGGTCTTCACCCAAAACTTAATTCAAAGTGAAATATTGATACAAAGGTTGTACTTAAAGACTGAAGCTCTTTTGAGAATTGAAAGTCATTGACCAGTGTATCAGTACAAGATTTTAGTTTAGCTATGATGCAATTGCCCTATGTATCTAAATCGGTTTTTATAATGATTAATAAACACATAGTACTGGCCTGATCACAGGTTTTTTAAAAAAAAAAAATGAAATCATGTCTTCTCATGAGTCAAATTATATCGTGTGTAAGGTTCTTTCCTAGATTCATTAGTGGATGTTCTAATTTGTTTAGGATAGACTGTGTTGACCAAAAGTTATTCTGAATGGATTGCAGTCTGGCCCTTGTTATGTCACCTGCCTTGTTCTATTTGTTGATTCGATTGCATCAATTAGTAGAGTGTAGGAGAAGTTGTCTGTCCCAAAGATGTATAATGTTATATTTGTATTTGTTGAAGAGTATGTTGTTAGGGGCTGTTCTGGCTAGACCTAGCTTGTGTTTAAAGATAAATGTAATACTACTCATTAGTAGGTTGCATGTTTTTTCAAAGAGCATCATATTATTGCATAAGTATTCTGTACTAGGAATTAGTATGTGGTTGATTATATATTGCATCTGTTTTTCAGTCAGATTTTTCATTCCTAGCAGGAATTTGATTTTCCTAAATTTCTGTTGAATTAGGGTTTTTTGATAATCTTTTCTACCTAAACTGTCATGCCATACTCCTAGGATCCTAACCGGTGTTCCTGGGGAGTAACCATGTATTGTGTGGTCTTCTATTGTTATATCTTGCTTGAAATCACTATTATATCCATTTATGATAACTAGATAGAACTTCTGAGAATTGATTTTTATATCATTTAGATAAAAGAATTCCTCAGTTTTTCCTATGATTTGTTACATTTCCTTTCTATTATCAGTGATCAAGGTAGTATCATTCATGTATGCACTGACAGCTGTGTATACTTTTTTTTGTAGTCATCCTTCATTGATTTCTCTATAGTTTTTGGTGGTGATGGTATAGCTGAAAAAATATTTGGTGATATAGAAGATTAGGGAGTTGTAGAATATACACTATAAGAGAGGAGAAATTGTGTTACCCTGGTCAATACCATCTTTGACCTCATATTCCTTTGTGAATTCATGACATGTCAAGACAATATTTTGTCTTTGGTTGAGAATGTTTAGAAGTATGTTTATTATTGGAGTTGGGATTTTGATTCGGTTGAAAGCTTTGGTAAGTATTTTCAGGTTTACAGAGTCAAAGGCTTTTGACATATCTGGACTGAGAATCCAGGCCTGTTTTTTGGTTTCTTTAGCATGTTCAATAATGTTGTTAATAATGTGGATGGGTTCTTGTGTACTGTTTCCTGGGAGAGCTGCCCAGTTTAGTTCAAATAGAATTGTGTATTCTTTTAAATACCAGGCTATTCTGTCAGTAATGATTTTGGTGAAGATTTTTCTCTCAACATCTAAAAGAGTAATGGGTCTTGTAATATCCAAGTTGTTTTGCCAGTCTTTGGGTTTGGGTATAGGGTAAATGCTCCTTTGCTCCATTTTGTAGGGATTGCGCCTTCCCTGATGATGCGATTGAAAATATTTCTTATTTCTTCTAAGACTTTTTTGCTAAGTTTTTTGAAGGCTAGATATGGAATTTGATTTCTTCCTGATACTTATTTGCTGCTTCTATCTCTGATTGCTTTCCTTAGTTTTTCTTTTGATATTTCTGTGGTAGTTAAGCAGTACTATTTGAGGTCGATAGAGTCTTTGGGTGAGTATTCTTGTTTCCATGCTGGGTATTTTGTTAGTTGTTTGATGTTTCTAGCAGGCATCCATTATTGAAAGTATTTCCTAACCCTGTGTTTGATTTCTTCTGGTTCTGTTATTATATTGATTTCCTTTTTCTCAATAATTAGTTTGTTTAGTATGATGGACCTATGCGGTCTGTTGATGATGCTATTTATCATTGCTCTTTTGTTGATTGCCAGGAACAGTTGTCTAGTTGCTATTCTTTGTTTGATTGCTTGGTTTTGTTTTTTGTGGGTTTTAGCCCGGGCAATGACTTTGTGTACTTATATTATTTTCTGTATATGAGTGATCCATTGTGGGATAAAGTCATTGAAGTGTTCTTTTTGTATGCTGAGTAGCTGTTGTTGGACTTCTATGTCTATTGCTTGAGGAAATTTTAGTGCTTTGAGTAAGGGTTTGTTGGCTCTTTGTATTGTTTTTAGCTTATTCAAAGGACTGCAGTATTATTAAGAGATCTTTTGTTTGCCACTCTTCTTCTTGTATTCTTTTCCTTTGGTGTGGTTTTCTTTTGGGAATCTGTAGTTTGGCAGCCTTGAGAATGAGATTGCATATAATATTCCACTGCTTATTAATTGTTACTGATTTGTTGCCTTGTTTACTGAGCGCTTTCTCTACTTCTTTGCTGAACTTTTCCCACTGTTCATTGTTTGCCAGTTGCCAGTTGTATCTGTGGTTGGGCTTGTGATAAGTATTACCTTGAGGTGAGTTGAATTGCCATACTTTTATTTTCATAATTGCTGATTTGTGGTCACTAAAAATTAGAGGATCTAGGGCTTCTCTGATATATGCTTTTATACTATGTCAGGAGAGAAGGGTATTCATCCAAATTTGGTCAATTCTACTGCTGCTATTGTTGCAGTTCCATGTGTACTCTCTCTTTGTAGGGTTGTGATATCTATAAGTGTCTTCTAATCTAGGTCGGTGAGTATTTCTATTTGAGGGCCAGAGGATCTGTTTGATGTGCTATGGTTTTCAGTATCAGTTTTGTCTCATGCTGGGTTTGGTACACTGTTGAGATCCCTTAGTACTAAGAGATGCCAGTTCTTTTGTATTGCTTCTTGGACACATTGTCTTAGTTTATTTAAGGTTTCAAGTCATCTCTTGTCACTGTAGTCTACATGAAAATATACTCCTATGATTCTAAGTTTTTGTTTCTTTGGAAAGATTAAATCAGCATGGATGAGTCTTTCTCGCCATGAATTGTGATTGTATATATGACTAGCTATTTCTTTGAAGAGCATGAGATTCAAGCCTTGTTTGATCATTTGTTCATCATTGTGGGACTATAGTATATAATATAGTGGATGTGTCCAGTGTTTGAATTGATAATGGTTTTCATTGATTTCTATTGTAACTATTATATCCCATTTCATTGTGGCACACCATTTGAACCATGTTTCTTTTGTGTTTGTCTACTAGGCCCTGAATGTTATAGGTAGTTGTTGTCCATATGTTATTTATTGTAGTATGAAGGGGGATATTCATATAAGATGGGGAGTTTATATTAAGTGTGGTTGTGTTTGCTGTAGCAGTGTTATCATTTTTTTTTCTTTTTCTACATGTTGTTGAGATGATGATATTATGATTGTTTACAATTGTAAGGTCCTCTGTCATTGATAGTTAGGTAAGGGGATGGGGATGTGTTCATATTTAGAGTATTGGTAAGGATATTAAATATTTTTCCATGTTTTGATCCAAGCAGTTCATTGTTGATGAATTTTCTGTTGTTGCAGTTGGATGTCTTGCAAGTTTTCGGGAGTTTCTTCTATATTCTCTATTATGCTATTTGTGTCCTGATGGGGAATCTGATCTTTCTTCATTTGTTTCATATATTCTTCACTATAGTTTTCTAGGTTGATAATTTGTTCATCTAGATCAGTGATTTCTTCTTTAATTTCTCTAATCTCTTGTCAGATTGTCTTGAGAATATTAAGAACTTCTTCCATAACATTTGTTTCTATGGATACCTTGATTTGATTATTCTCTTCTTTTTGCTTTTGTCCCTGTCTTATGGCTGCTGTATAGAAGCCTGGTCAGATTCTCTTGTTGAGCTGTTTGTTTCTAGTGATGGCTCTAATTGCTTCAGTATAAGCTGGTTTGTATTTAGTATATAGTTTGCTAAAACATTTGGCCTGTTCTGAACGGTATTGATTCCATTGTGTTCGTCTCTCTTTGGATGGGCAGCTGGCTACCAAATGTTCAGCGCTGTTACAAATATTGCACAATTTGGTGTCGATTGGTTTCCATTTAACTGTAGTTTCTCCCAGGCAGAAGTTTCCATCTGTTGCTGTGTCTCTTGTTTCTTCACGTTCGAAACTGATTACAGCGAATCTTTTTCTCCTATAGAAGAGATGTCTGGGAATGTAGCATATCTTGGCTTTGGTTTGTTCGCAGATATGTCTTAAGTCAAAGGCTGTAGTATTGGGTGGAAGGTTATTGAGTTTGACTGCTATTGCGCCTCTTTCTTCCATCTGTTATACATTCCATAGTGTATCAAAAACCTGACTGTGATCTTAGTGATATACTCTATTTGTTAAGGATTAATTGTTTGTTTTCTTGATTTTCATAGGTGATCATAGCAGTCTGCCATATCTGTTAGGTTGCCATTGAGATGTTAGTGATCTCCCCATATTTGGCAAAAGTTTGTTGCACTTCAATGAACTTGATATCCAGAGGGATATTCCATTTGACAATACTATTTTCCTTTTTTTAGAAAGGAGTTGAAATTTTCATATGTTCCAGGTGTATATTATTTGTATTGGATAAGATAAGATTGCATGCCTCGTCTGCAGCCTGTTTATCACTAAAAATGGCAATGATATGCTCATTTTCTCCTTTTCCTTTACTAAAGACTGACATTAGACCTACCAAGAAGTCTAAGCTTCTTGTCAAGAAGGAGATCTTTTGGCTGGTAGTTCTTCCTGGAATTTCACTTGCTTTGATTCCTGTTTTGACTCTTTCTCTACTGAATTTGGCTTTCCTATCAAGTGGGGATTTAGGGCGGTATCTATCATACTGTTGGTTTTGATTCTATGTTTTGATGTGGTTTGCCATTCCTTTTCTTGCGAGGTAGTGTTTAGAGATGAGCTTTCTACTGTTTCGTCTTCAATTTCCATCTCTGTATTTGCTTCTTCAAGATATTCTTGCTGATTGGGACCAGTGTGTTGGTCACTGGAATTGTTTTCTATGCTTTTTGAAAGTGACGAAGTAGTTGTTTTGGGTACATTAGTTGAAAGTTCATTTTAACTTGTTCATTTCAGGGAGTATTGTCAGCAGCAGTTTTTGCTCTCTTAATATTGTTGGGATCTTGGAAAGTGTTTTGTTGTATGGTATTATAGGTAGTTAGCTGTTTTCCAGATTTGTTTTTTTTTCTTACTGCTGCTTTTTCTTTGTTTTTTGTGTTTTCCTTCATATTGTCTGTATTCATTTCTATGCGTGTATTTTTATATGACTCTTTGCCAAAAGATTTTCATTATAGTTGGGTCACTCCAAGTTGTATTGTTTTCTGGATTCTCGATGAGAACTCATTTCTTCTATTCACTTTCTTTTTTTTTTTCCAAAATTACCAAAATAGAAAATTTTTTAGATAAAAAAAATCTTGGAAAAGAGTTGATTAAAACATACAAATAAATGTTCACAATGTTAGATATATATATTAATTAAATATAGTCAACACTAGATCAACTAGAACACAATATATTATTTCAAACAAATTTTTATGGAACAGATAGAGCCTTGGCAGATTAATCAAGTATATACCAGTATTTGACAATAAGCCACATGGTAGAACTATCCTTAGTGAGTTTAATTGGGTAGCTAGAGAGTTAAATTTGTATAAAATAAATTTGTACATACTCACAACAATATCTAATAAACAAGATATAAGCCATTCAGTTAAAAAAAAATATTGGTTACTAACTATATCAATATTTGATTATTTGAATAGTCGACATGACAATAATAAATATTATCATTATTTAATCTTTTTATAATATATTTTTTAAATAAAATTCCTTTAGTCACTGATAAAAACATTTGAATCTATAAAAAAAATTATAATTATATTATAGATATATATATTTGAATAAGTAGTGAACTTGATCAAAATTGTTTATTAAACATATATATATATATATATTCGGCTTTAAATTTTTTAAGAAATATATTTCTATATACTCATCTTAATATTGATAAATTTCTTTATAAATAGTAAAAGATATTAAAATATTATTAAATAAATATCACTTATCTACTGTATTTCCTGATTATTTGAGATGCAGCAACCTCGATAATAGGAAAATGGCTTCCAGTATTCGAAACGTCAAAGTTTCGCAACTAGAACAACAGAGAATAGAAAGAAACCAGCATGCAGAAAGAAGGAGCAAGGAGACAACTTCTCTTCATAATCAACTATATACCAAGAAGCCCACCAACACACAGACAAAAATACCAACAACATTAGCAGTAGAACCCAAGAAAGGAAGGGGGCAACTAATACTTATGAAAACTTAACAGCTACAATATCAGATGTAATCAATATAGATGTAGAACTAGAACCATCCTGCGAAGGACAGACATGGAGTGAACAGATGGAAGAAGTCAAACATGAAATAGAAAACCCATTAGCAAATTATATACTGATAGCAAGAGAAGACTCTGGCAATGAAGAGTGACAAAAGTAAACCAGTGATCCAGTAGCAGTTGGTAACAAAGAACAATCTAACGAATAAGTCTCTGAAGAGAGGGAAGATGAATTTTGGATACCCATAGGTCACAAAAACAATAAAGGGAATGCCAAATCAGCATTATACACAACAGTAGTATGAGTCAACAATAAACAACAGAATCAGACAGCAATGAAACATATCCAACAGAACTATCAGAAGTACCTCCAAAGTCAGCAAAGACACATACAGCACCCCCAAGACATCAGAGAAGTTGCTGAGCTACTAATTACAATTCAAAAAGAGGTCACACACCTTAGGGTGATAGTGATGGATCTTGATGAAAGGATCACAAACATAGAAGCATACAACTAGAAATATTATGAAGAGATAGATCAAAATTCTGTAAATGACAACTATGAAGAAAATGACTCAGCACGAGATGGCTCTAGAGGCCCTGTAAGTATGCACCAAATACATGAACAAGCAAACGAAACAGCAGATATCAAGAAAAATAACAACAAATTAACAGAATAATGAATGACATACAACGAGCACTCGAAGCTATTGGAGCCTTGACAGATACCCAACATCAACAGTTTTATTAAGAATCATGAATTGCATATCAAATGACAAGAAAATACTCACAAATAGTAATAGTATTTTGAAAAAGAAACAAAACATCGTAGAAACAATAAATTATATTGAAACAGGCTTTTCTATATAAATTGCAACTGCTAATACTAGAGGATTAAATAAAAAAATGAACAGAACAAGTTGGATGAAGCTATGGTAGGAGCTAGAATAGAATATTATGATCAGCTCAAAAACAAATGGACGCAATTCCACAATAAAATACTGGAGAATCAAAGAGTACGAGTGCCATTGGATCAACTCAAACCAAAAACAAGACACAGGATAGGGGTGGCCCTTAAACCCGAACTGGCAAAAAGGATAGTAAACAAGGAAACTATAGAAGGAAGGATGATTATACTTGATCTGATATTCCCAAAAAGAAATATTTAAGAATTATAGGTATATACTCACCAGTGAAACATTCAGACAGATCACACTTTGAAAAAAAGATATCAAGATGGCTTAACTTGAGTTACAAAACAAACTGAGAGACCATAGTAACAGGAGATTTTAATAATATGAGTATATTATGCATAGACAGATTCTCAAGTAAGTACTATCACTTCAAGAACAAGGTATTGTCAAATAGTATCCTAATAAATAATCTCAAGAACCAAGACATGTTAGATACTTTCTGAGCAGTGAATTCGCAAAAGTGAGAGTATATATGAGAAGTTGAAGTGGAAACAGCAAGTAGGATTGACCAAATATAGATAACGCAAAATGGACACATGGAACTTCTCTCTGCAGAAATCAAGAACGAGTATAAACAGATGTATAAAAGTGATCATGAAATTGCACTTGCCAAAGTACATGTGTTTTTTCTTCTTTTTAGAAAAATCAGAAACATTCATAAAATACCCAATACCCAGTACAACTGGTCAGGCACAGATCCGATATGATAGGAAAAGTAGACCAAACACATAGAAGATGAGTTTGAGACTTGTAAAAGGCTATTTAAGCCCAGAATGGATAGTAATGAGCTATGGTACAGCCTAAGAGAGATAATCTTCAAGGCCACAAGTCTACATATAAGAAAGTTTAAGAAGACGCAGGTCAAGACATTAACCAGACAAGAAATGCATATGAGAGCCACATCGATCAAGTTGATTGGACTCTGTCAACTCAAAAAATTCCTGACAGAAGTGGTTAACGAAAATCTGGGGCTAAAATAAGGGAAAGAATTATAAATCTGGCATGGAGCAATGGACTCGAACTCCCAGAAGAGCTAGAGAGTCCAGGGGACTTTAAAGCAGCCAGAGTCAGTGTAAATGAGAAAGTCAAAAATATCAAACTCATCTTGCATAGACAATAGTGTAAAGAAAACAGTGTAAGGATAAAAAAGTCCATCAGTAACCATCTTAACTGGTTTGCCATAAAAAAAAAAAGATAATAGACAACTTCCTTGAAACAGAGAAATGAAAGATCAAACTAGACAAATTGATAATAAAGGCCGATAAGCCAAATGTCATCTTTGATGAGAAAGAAATCAGAATACGAGTATGGAGCCACTTTGAAAAATGGATCAAGAGATTCATTTCAGTTGACTTTTCACAGGAATGGTATGAGGAATATAAACCCCTACAATGAATTGATGCAGATTGGTATGAAAAAGCCACTAAAGACTTCTCTATAATAGAAATAACCATTATATCCAAGGCAAGCAAAACATCAGCACCTGGTCCTTGACAAATCCCATATATAGAATTACAGCATCTTGATCCAAAGGTAATCAGAAGCCTGAAAGTAATCTTTAATATAGTCCTCCAAAAAGGAGAAATGTCTTCTGAATGAAAAAAAGGAACAACATATCCAATCCTGAAGATGTATGACTGAGGCAATGATCTCATCAAATCCAGGTTCATCACACTCCTGAAATCAGTCAAGAAAATCTTCACCAAAGAACTGGTTAAGAAGCTGCCCAACATATTAACAAGGCATAAAATACTTTCGGAACACAACTGGGCAGTGCTACTGGGAACAAGACTGTGGAACCCATTTTTGTAATCAACTCAATTATTGAAAATGCAAGAGAAAACAACAAAGAACTATAAATCTTCTTCCAAGATATAAGTAAAGCATATGATAATGTTGACCTGCATATTTTGGCAAAAGTCATGCTAAGGATCAAGCTTCCAGAGTTTTTTATCAACATTATTATGGAATGTTTCAATGACCGAAAAAACACAGTAATTATAGGAATGAAAATCACTGACCCATACACAGTTAGGAATGGAATCGATCAAGGTGATGCTATCTCACTACTCCTATGGCGAATTACTATAATCCACTGATTTGCAAAATTCGTAGAATGCATAGATACAAAAGTATCAACAGAAACTACAAAAGAACATAACTTGCCACCACCCGCAGCACCACTAACACATCAGTCTTGGTATACATAAACAATACAGTATGGATTGCTGGGAATTGTAAATAGCTAAAAGATATTATTAACATAGCTAGTTCCTTTTATAATTTCGCTCAAGTTAAAGTAAATCTGAGCAAATCGGAGCTAATCGTAATTAACAATAAGCAGGAAACTGAAACAACCTTCGAGCAAGACACAAACATAGCATCTACTAGTGCAGCCCATTACCTGGGAGTTTGGTTTAATCTATATGGCAGAAAAAAACATTAAGCAAACTTGTTCCACCAAACAATACTGAACCTTGCAAACTGTTTGCTCTGGAAAAAAGTATCAGACAAGCAAATCCAATATCTAGTCAATTACATAATTCTACCCATGTTGAAGTACTTGGTCTAGGACCTTTGCCTAACAGAGGCCAAAACTGACCTTATAGATAGATAGCCAAGAAGGATAATCAAACACAAAACTGGTTTTCTGACCTCTGCTCCAAACTTAATCTTTCACAGTAACCTAAGCTATAATATGTTCAGTTTTAGAAACCATATGCTTCAGAAGCACTTAAATATTATCGAGGCATTACACAAAGTAGCCAATTACACTGGCAGATTATGCAAAGAAAGAATAACAAACCTTCAATGGGCAATCTGATCAGAGATAAGTATCCTAAAGGCATGCCCAAAGATTTATACAATAGGCAAGAACTTTATACAAGACATACTCATTGGTGCACAGAAGCAAGAGTTCTCCTTCAGTGACAAATGACACAGAAAATCAATATCAAAGAATAATTTGACATTGATAGAAGAATACATGGGGAAAAAATGGTATAATAAATATAGGGATAAGCTCAGAGCAAGTTCCTCAGATGGATTGAACAGTTCGTCAACTATAACAAGATCAAGACAATAAGTTGGACTCAGATATACCATACAAGTCACTGGAATACATAGGGAAGACAACCCCATTTTTATAAAGAGGTCATCAATAAAATAACTATAGAAACAATCAAACCAAACTTTTCAGCAAGATGAACAAATCTTTACTCAGGGATCAACCCCTTTCACAACATGGTCTGGGCAAAAAAATGGAGCAGCAGATCCCTAAAGAAATGTAAGCTAATTTGAATTGCCTGAAAGAGATATAGGGAAAAAAGAACTTCTCATAGGGAGACTAAGGAAGAAGAATATAAACACCACTACTGCAAGACATTACATCTGACAGCCATACATATTCTACATAATGCCATGTACTGAATGTGACATAAACAAAATGGCCACCAAGTATATATATATTATAGAAATACCAAACAAAGATACAATCGCAATTCCAGAAAAGAGCAGACAAGCGATCACAGATCAACACGGAAGCAAAGCAACTGAGCTTTTAGCATCACTGCAAAGTATCACAACCAGGCTGGACCGGCAGAAGAATCACAAATCGCAGGACCTTGAGAACTTTTATGTTCTTAGTCATGTCTGTACAAAGGGTTGCATCGAATGGATCAGGGACAAGGCAACCAAAGCAAGAATCAATAAACTACAATAGAACATGAAAAAATGACAAACAGTTAAAGTCACAATGGATGTGAGCAGGTACAAAAGTTTTCATGCCATTGCCTTTCAAGTTGAAAACCTGGAATCAGAAGAAGAAACAAAAATCTCATCCTTCAAGATCCCATATAGGACATCACCAAATGAGGCTGAGCTCAATGCAGTCACAGTAGCACTCATATTCCTTCCACATGGGACAGAAGTAACCTTAAACACAGACAGTTAGATGGTAACCACAGTGCTGAAAGTTAACAGGAATAAGAGCAAAATAGCGAGGCTCACAGAGTATACAAAAGATCTTGTGAGGCAAAAGAACATTAAAATCAAAGTTGAAAAAATCCAGAGGAATGGTACTCAGACCCTTACCAAAGTGGACAGCAAGGCCAAGCAAGCAAGATTCAAATGGAAAACCACATGTCTTGACATTACACTGCTCAACAAAAATGAGCTAGCACTAGCATACAAAAATGTGATCACCAACTTCAATAGTAGAGAAGTAGTTCATAATCACTACAGGAATAAACAGATTATGAAGTGGTTTAGTTTAGAGAGGAATCAGAACTTAATACCATTCAGCAATGAGATTGACTGGAAAGTGACAGTGGGCTATCTAAACTATAGAAAGATAATCATGAAACTAACAGACATAGAGAATTACCAACAAAGGACTTTCAAATTGAAGTTCTGGGTACTAAATTGCCAATCATGATAAAACTCCATGCAAGAAGAAGGGACTTATATAGATCCAGTAAGTGCATCAGATAAAACACAGCTAAGAAGGACCAAACACTTATCTTTACATGTGAAGGAAACAAACTTGACTTCTACCTAGGTATACAAGAAGTCATATCAACTTATCTCCAAAGTAGGGAGAAATGAAGCAAACCCTGGATTCAGAGATGGATCAAGAAGGCTGAATAGAATAGACAAAACACTTAGATCAATATAATAACTAGAAGCCTAATCACCAAGAACATCACAAATTTGGTTCAAGACTGAATCAGGATTTTTATGAAAAAGAAAGCCAAGCATATTCTCATAAGATGCTTCAAAGAAATATAGTACCTCACAAGAGAAACCTGGTTACAAAGATGTGAGGCTGTGGGAGAATGGGAAAAATCCCAAGAGATCATCAAAATAAAAAAAAAAGTGAAAAACAAGTGAAGCCAGAACACACAAAAAGATTACCCAGGGAAACCAACAAATGAAATTGGCTTGGACTGGAAGAAAACCAAAACTCTTAAATTTTTTTTTTCATGAAAACTCAAGGAAAATAGTGTTATCTTAGCTTAGGCAAATTAGTTTTCCAAAAGAAAGGCAACAAGCCATAGAGATCTGTTTGGAAATCTGAATCAGAAGATATTCTTTATAGTAATCCCATATACATGCTAGTATAATCTGATTTCTAGTTAGCTCTGAAATAGATAAAACAATATAATATCTAAGTAAAGCTAAATAAAGACCAACTGGGGTTGAGCCAGCAAAAAAAAAAAAAAAAAATTATTAAATAAATATTTTTATATAAAATTTATAATATTTACTTAAAGAAAAATAAAAAAAATTTTTTTTAATACCTGTGGTCAAGCCAGTACTGTATGTTTATTAATCATTAAGAAAACTAATAGAGATACATAGGGCAATTGCATCATGGCTATACTAAAAGACTTATACTGACACACTCGTCAATGGCTTACAATTCTCAAAAGAGCTTCAGCCTCTAAATGCAACCTTGGGAACTATATTTCGCTTCAAACTAAGTTTTGGGTAAAGACTCTTCTAACTTGCCCATTATTGTTAGCAGGTTGTCATTACTTATTATCCTCCAAGGAACTGAATTTAAGAAACTATAAAAGAGGAAAAGAAAAATAAAAAAAAGGGTATATTTAAAAATGTGCAAGCGTACTACATAAAAATGAAAAAAAAAAAGAAAATTAAAATGCTCTATGTCCTTCAAAAGACCTCTTCTAGAAACCTCTTCTCATTAGAAGTCAACCCTTCTGGAATATTCTTCTTCTTCCTAACTATTTGAGAAACTTATCTATCCATGTTCTTGATTATTTTCTTGTGACCATCTAAGGTACTTATCACCTACTCGGATTCAGTGTCTTGCTCAATGCTTCTTTTCTTTTAGTCTTGATTTTATATCCACCCGTGCAAAAGAAAATGACTAATGGTGGACCCCATGTTCTTATGTAACTTTTTAGTCTTGTTGGATAACTCCTGATATTTTCTAGCAGCCATGCCTAGTTAAAGGAATTTTATTGGTGTTCATCTTGATTGTGATATCATTACTCAACATCTGGGAAAATGCATTCTCAATCCTAGAGAAGGGTAGTGTTTTACATTCCTCTACTTTTAGATCTTACAGCCTGACTGGAATAAGAAAATAATCTTCTTTGTGTACTTTGCCTAACTGAGATGATAAGAAGTTGAAGGTCTCGGCTTGAACAGATAATCATCTTTTCATCACCTAGGGAATTTGGGTACCTATCCTAATGGCCACATGATTTCTTTGTTTAGTTAAACTTCATTTGAAGGAGTAAAGGAGTTCATATCCTTGATTTCTCTTTCAATTACTAATGATATCATCAGAACATATGAGGTGACCAATAGGAGCTTTTTTACATTTAGCTACTAACATGTTTCATGTCAACCAATTAGATACCAGGTGATGTTGTGCTATCAAAAATTCAGGGTCAAACTGAGATAGGTAAAATTTTTCAAGAAAACCATGAAAAATAGCAAACACTTTAAGAAGGTATAAGACAATATGTGATAAGATAAAAAATAAGTCTTCCACTATCAACAGAATCTTTATATCTTGTTGCTTCCAGCTTTGTAAGGTGACACTCCACTTGTCAGTTCTTTTACTTCCTAAAACCTTCTTGCCCTTAGTAGAGGAAGTGCATACTTGAGTCTTTTCAGGTCACTAGAGACTCAAGTTTTTATTCAAAGAAGTTTATAAACAAGTAAGGGAGAGTAGAAGAGATACAGAAGACAAGCTTCTAGTTGTTTTAATGAAAGTGTAAAGACTTTATTAGCAAAGAAGTATAAAACTTCTTGTGAATATCTTTTTTATGTATAGTCAGAGAATCAGTAGAAAGAGTTTTTTATAAAGTATTTTAAAGAAAAATAAATTTTGAATTGTCAATTTATATATTATTGATAACCAAAGACAAAAATTAAATAAATATATAAATACTTGATTAAGCAACTCAAAAAAGAATAAGAATAAAATTTAGATACTATTGGTTAAAATCCAAATACATTATATGAAGTTTATACTCAAGTATCTATATCTTATAAAATCTGAAATAAAGACAAGTAATAATGCAAGATTCTATATTTGTCAAACATACTATTTAGAATCAAATATAGAAAATGATAAGCAAATCTTATTGGCTAAATATATTGCTCATAATCAAATAAGTTATCAATTACATATTGTACATATCATTTTTTATCTTTATTTTTTTTTTTATTTTTTTTTTAAATTGCTGTCTCAGCCTTGCTTTATTTGAATTTAGTAGAAAATTACATATGTCTATGTGCTAGCTACTTTTGTTTACCAAATAAAACTCGATAAGGGATTAACCTACCTCGTGGCTTGTTGCCACCCTATAAGGAGAACTAACCTGCCAAGGCTGGAATAGCACTAAATAAAATTTCTAATAAGTGGTAGGAGATTGTGATCAATTGAATACTTCTATGGATGTATTGATTAATTAGGTTGATGAATTGATTTTTTATATGTTTCTCTCTCTCCTCGATCCATGGATCTAGATGAATAGAGCTATATTTGTGCAGTTTTTCGATGGCTCTTGTAATGCCTTTCTGTTTTTTCCATGCTTGAAAACCTTCATATCTGTTTTGCCATATTTGTTGTAAGTAGCATGTGATTTTTTCAGTGATTTCCTGAATACATGTTTTCTTTATATTTTGGTTAGGGATCAGTTTGCCTATAATTGTGATCATTTCTTTTAGGATGCCTCCCCGGATAGCAACTTCCAGGTATCCCTTGTAGTGTAGTGCAGTATTATTTGAGTACTGTTTAAGAACATCTTTAGTTTTGTCATGTTTACTAAATTTAGTGATGATGTTTGTTATGGTATTGATAATGAAGTTGCCTGTGGAGTGTCTGAGTGTCTGGCAGATAAAGGGATGTATGTTAGATTCTCTCTGACCATAGTTGATGCATTTGTCATCTTTGTATAGTTTGAGAAGTCTGTGATATAATTTCGCTTTTGTAGGAAGTTCTTAATTCCATAGTTGGAGTCTGAATCTTCTTTGATGTTGATCTTGCCAACAAGTGGCATGATTACTCATTTTTGTGGGTTGTAGATTGTTTACTGTCATGGGCCAGTGGATTTCCCTTATGATGTGGTTATCAAAGTTGATTCTAGTCCAATTTAAGAGCCTCCATTTTGCTAGATAGACTGTATTTGTAATGCATTGGGTCATTAGTTTGATAGGGATATCTATAGCTTCTTGATCTTATTGGAGGATGAGAGTGAGTAATGGATTCGTTGTTATATTTGTGTGTATTATTCTACTGTTTGGGGCCATGCCATATATTTGGTCTATACTTGTGAGTTTATTTGCTGCTTCGTTGTGTTCGATTCCTGAGTGTGCCTTTACCTTGATTAACATTAGTTTGATGCTTTTTTTCTTTAGTATATCTTGAATTTGTTGTAATAGATTGAAATTCTTTTGTTTCTTCAGCGCTTTGTTTGGTGTTAATCATGCAATGTTGTTGATACTGTTTATGGCGGCATTGCTGTCTGTGAATATGTTGACATGGCTGAAGTTTGGTAAGATGCTGAGAGCGATGATTATTGCCATAATCTCTGCTCTGGTAGATAATGGGTGTTATGTTGTTTGTCCTTGAAAGGTAAACTCTTTTCCTTCACTTGTGATGATTTTAATATCTGTACCCATGAGCCATTTGCAGTTGAGTTCTTTGAGGGATCCATCAGTATATATGTCAAAGATCATATGATCTTGTATCTTGGAGGCTAGATTAGATAGTTCCTCGAGTATATAATCCTCTGTACTGAAGAGTTTTCTGAGAAGATTGTCTAGGTTTTGTGTTGCTGAGATACTAACTTCTACCTGATCATGGGTAGTGGTTGTGCTAAAGATGCATAGTGCATTGAGTGTGGTGTGGATAGAATCTGGGATACTCTGCACCTAAATAACCTATCCTCTATATTGGGTGTATCGCTGGTGGTGACTTTGCTAAAATAAACCAGAATGTTAATTGAGCTTTGGTGGCTGACTGAGAAAGTACATGGATAATTGTTTTGACTATGATCATTGATGTTGCAGCCCATGCATTCAATTAGAGGTAATTGATTGTTGATTCTGTTGTAGTGTCTGTATTTTGTTAAGTGGTCATTTAGTCTTTTCAGTTTTCTTCCCAGAATTGTCTAATTGTTTAGTTCCGTACTGATCCAATTTGGACGAGCTGTATTTCGATTTGTAGATTGATTGCATTATAGGAATGGATTGATTAGGGGTTGTTGTGATTGGTTGTTCATAATCCATTCTTGTATTCTGTTTTTGAGTGTATGGTACCAAGTTGAGGTATGCCCTTGTATTGTTTGACAGTTGAGTCTGATTACTTAGCACCAATACAATGTTTTTTCCCTCCTACTGTTTATCATTTTACCGATGAAAAGAATGTTGTGCTTCTTTAGGTTTTTCCTATGTTGGTTATAGAAACTTTTACTTGTGACTTCTTCAATGGGAATGTCTATTTCAGGGATTGTAATATATCTTCCATTTAATGTGTTTTGAAAGAAGAATCCGTGTGTTCTTAATAGCCATATGATATCGTGGGTAAGGTTTCTTCTTTGTGGTAGCAGAGGAACATGTAAATGACTTGTTATCATTTTTGTGGACCAGAACATGTTTTGTAGTGATTGTAGTTTTTCTCTAGCAATTTCTCCTGTAATATTATTTTGGTTGATTTGTAAAGTCCAGTTCGTGGCGTGGAGTTGAAGTTGTCTGTCCCATAAGTGCATTATATTGTACTCAAATTTGTTGTATAGCATGCTGTTGGGGACCATGTTTGCAAGGCCTAGTTTATGTTTGAAGATAATTGCTAACTTGCTCATCATTTTGTTGCAAGTATCTCTAGTGAGAACAATGTTATTGCACAGATATTCTAGGCTGGGCATGAGGGCATGATTGATTATATATTGTATCTGCTTGTCAGTGATTCTCTTCATTCCTAGAAGTGTTCATGTTTTTTGTATTTTTTGTTTGATCAAGGCTTTTTGATAGTCTTTTCTCCCAGAGCTATCATACCATACCCCAAGGATTCTGACTGGTGTACCTTTTCTGCAACCTGTAATTCTTTGGTCATTCATCCATACTCCTTGTATGTAGTCATTTTCTTTGCCATTAACTACTAGGAGCTGGGATTTTTGTGGATTTACTTTGATGTCGTTGATATGGAAGAATTGTTCAGCAGTGTTTATTATTCTTTGAAGTGTAGCTTTGTTGGTTACAATCTATGTAGTGTCATCCCTGTATGCACTGGCTACAATATTTATGGATCTTGAAGACCATCCTTGATCTAGGTATTCACAGGTCTTGACTGCAAGTGAGTATCCTATATGTTCATTACTGATTTTTGTAAAAAGGGGGTCATAGAAAATATGCCATAATAGTGAGGATATGGTGTCACCTTGATCGATGCCATCCCTGACTGCGTATAGATTGGTGGGGCCGTGGCATGTTAAGACTATATTTTGCCTATCTTTGAAGATGTTGTCAAGGATTTGTATTATTTGTTCTGGGATTTTTATTCGCTAGAGTGCCTTTTTTAGCATTGTGATATTTATTGAGTCATAGGCTTTGGACATATCCTGACTGAGGGTCCATGCTTCTTGATTTGTTTCTTTGGTGTATTCTATGATACTACTCAGGATGTATATAGGATCTTGTGTACTGTTTCCTAGTAATCCTGCCTAGTTTAGGTCTGATAGTATTGGGTAATCTTTGAAGACTTTGGCAAGGTGATCTGTTATGATCTTGGTGAAGATTTTTCTTCCAGCATCCAAAAGAGTAATTGGTCTTATTATATTGAGATTGTTTTTCCAGTCTTTGGGTTTGGGTATTGGATATATGGTTCCTTTGCTCCATTCTTTGGGGGTTTTGCCTTGTTGCAGGATGTCATTAAAGATTCTTTTCAGTTCTTCTATAGTGTTTTTCTTGAGATGTTTGTAGGTACTATATGGAATTTGATTTCTTCCTGATACTGATTTGTTACTTCAGTTGTTAATTGTTGTTGTTAGTTTCTCAGTTGTGATCTCTATGAGAATGTCTGCATATAGCTACTCTTGATATGTGATTTGGCTTCGTATTCTTGTTGCCAATGTGGATAGTTTGCTAGTGATGCTATGTTTCTAGGTGGTATCCAGTTGAAAAAATGTTGTCTAACTGTTTCTTTAATTTCGTTAGGTTCTGTGATAATTTATATATCCTCTTTTTGATGTATGATTTTGTCAAAATGGATGTGCCATGTTGGTCTGTCTAGGATGCTGTTAATCATAGCTTTTTTGTTACTTTCTAGAAAAGCCTGTCGGCTTGCTATTCTTTGAGCTATGGCTTTAGCTACTTTGCGTTTTGTGATATATTTGCCTATAGTTTTGTGAGCTTTGATGTATGATCAATAATCTGTATCCACTTTGTATGGTAGAGATTCTTTGATACTTTTTTGGCCTGATGTAATTCTGTGGTGATGTCAGGAAAGTGTTTTTGAATGAACGTTGGTATGCCACATTCCACTTCAGTATTGTCTTTTTGATTTGTATTGTGAATTTGCTTTAAAGTTGTCAAGAATGATTGTAGATGAAGTAAGGGGGCATCTGATCCATTGTCTGCTTTCTGGAGACGTTTTTTCTGATGTTGATGTTTTTTGGGTACGTGTTTTTTCACTGCATGCAAGAGTTGAGAGCTGAAGAGATTCCATCTTTGGTCGATCGATGTGGGGGCTGAGGATATATTGCTCATTGCTGATTCCATTATTTGAAAAAATTTCTCCCATTGTTTGTCATTGGTGTGGGACCAGTTGTACCTGATGTTTGATTTATTAATAGATGTGATTTTGGGTGTATCTAACTCCCATACCTTAAGTTCTGTGATTATTGGTCTGTGATCATTAGTGATTAGAGGGTCGAGCATATTTATTATATTGGCTTTGTGTGTGTGCCATGTTGCTTTGGGGTTTATCCAGATTTGGACAAGTCTACTGTGACTACCTTGACCTTTCCAAGTGTATTCTCTTTTTGAAGGATTGTGAGTGCGGTATGTATCTATGAAGCCATTGTCTATAAGGGTTTCAATTTGTTTTCCTGAAGAATTGTGGGTATGGATCAGTTTTTTGTCACTCAGTTTGTCCATGCTGGGATTGGGTGTACCATTCAGGTCACCCATCACTATGATGTGTCAGTCCTGTACTGTTGCCTCATTGATCCATTGTTTGAGTGTGTGTGTTATATATGTTTATTCTTTAGATAAGTCTTGTGCTGGGAAGTAGACTCCTATTATTCTCAATTTTCTTTTTCTTGGAAAGGCAAAGTTTGTGGCTATTAGTCTGTCGTTAAAAGTTTTGTATTTGTATATTCTCTGTGCAATGTCTTTTTTGATCATCATATTAAGGCCGTGATCTAGAATTTGTGCCTCTTTGTGGGACCAGATTATTTGAAAGTTTGGATGTTTCCAATGTTTGGAGTGTTGATGTGAGCCATTTGTTTCTGTCATTACTATAATGTCCCATTGCTTTTGGTCACATAAGTTGAACCATGTATTTCTCTTTTGTGTGTTTACTAATTCACGTATGTTGACAGTTGTAAGTTTCCAGATTGGTCGGTATTTTTTGAGATTTTCTTCAGTGGATGGGTTGATATTATTATTGTTGTTATAGTTGATATTGTTGTTAGTATTGTTGTTGATGTTGTTGTTGTTTGAGTTTGTTTCTGTTGCATTTGTGGTCAATTATTGGGATGTTGAGTTGAAGGAATTTGATAGTTGAGTTTTATTTAGATGTTCTTACTGTATTATTGATATTGTACTTTGTAAGTTCCCCATTATTTATTTGATTGATTGTTGGTTTCCCTCGGGATGAGTTCTGCAATAGTGTTGAGTGCTTTTTTCATGTTTTGGTCTATTCTGCTAATGGAAGCATGAATTTGTTGTTGTTGTGTTTGTATATTGGCAGTTTCATTCTGGTTACTGGTATGTCGCTCAATATTTGTTGTGTCAAGTGATTCAGTCTCGATTTCTGTTTCCATTTCTACAGGGGTTTCATCCTCTGTATACTTTATGTTGTATACTCTTTCATCTAAATCAATGATGTTTTTTTTTATTTCTTCGATTTCTGCTTTGATTTCTTCCAGGAGGTGCAAGATGTTTATGAGTGTTGGTTGTTCATTACTATTTTGGCTGGTGTTATTTTGTTGTTGGTCTTGTTTTACTGCAGCACATAGGAACCAGGTCGTTTTTGTTTTTCTCTTGATGCTTTAATTTGATTTCTGATTGTTGTAGAGTTTCCCAAATTTACTAGCTTGTTCTTTGTTGTATTGTTTCCACTGAAGCCATTTTTCCTTGATGGGACAATTGGCACGAGGTGTTCATGGCTGTCACAGATTGAGCAGAGTTTTGTTTTTATTGGTTGCCAGGTGATTGTCATTTATCCAAGTTGGTAGTCTTGTTTCATTGCCTCGTCCAGATCTTTTTGGCAACCAAAACTCAGGACTGCGAAGCGTTTTCTTTGATATGATATTTTTCTTGGTATATAGCATGTCATAGCTTTGACTTGTTTACAGATTAGTCTGAGATCGAAGGCAGTTGTATTTGGTGCTAGATTAGTTAGTTTGGCTGCAGTTTGACCACGTTCCTTCATTTGTTCTACATCCCATTATGCATCAAAAACTCTGACTGAGTCTGACTTGAGTAGAACACTCCATCGGTTGATCAGTGCTTCTTTGTCATCTTTGTTTGTGTATGTGATCATTGCTGTTTTCCACATTTGTTGTGTTGACATAGTGACATTGCTGATTGCTCCATATTTGAAAAAAGATTGTTGCACTTCAATGAACTTAGTATCGAGTGGGATGTCTGATACTCTGATGCTCATCTCCTTGTTTAAAATAGAGTTTGTGAACTCCATGATTTTCATGTGTTGATTGTTTGTTTCCGGCACAATTGCATTGCATATCTCGATTGCTACTTGTTTGTTACTGAGAATGGCAATGATGTGTTCATTTTCGTTGCTTACTTCACTATAAATAGTGAGAAGTCCTTCTGGAGAATTGAGGGCTTTAGTAAGATGGGTTATTTTTTGTGTTGTCATCCTGCCAGGGAGTTCAGATGCCAGGATGCCAATTTTAACTTTTTCTCTTCCATATCTTTATGTCCTATCAAATAAAGAAAGGGGTCTTGGTTTAGTAATCTGTTCATATTCCTTCTGTTTGCCTTTGTAGTTGGATATTCTGTAGGAAGAAGTTGTGGGTGTTGCTGAGTGTTCTCCTTCTTCCATGTCGATGTCTGAGTCATAAGCGTGTTCCTCTTCTCTTGATTTTGAATGAGTTTATTTTGATTAGCATTATTTTTGCTCACGTGGTTGCCAATTCTTTTTCAATTTCTTCACTCCAGTTTGAAGTGTTTGTCTCCTTTCTTGCTGTTGAACTGCTTGTCAGAGTATCAGTTGTGTTGTTATTTATCTGTGTGTGCCTGTTGGGAGAGTTGGGAGTCAATACGGACTGGTTTTTTTCAGTTAGTATTTGGTTTTGTGTAGTTTTCTTTGGAGGCTTCAGAGTTGTTTCTTTGCATAACTTGTTGGTGTTACCTCTTGTGAGGGCATTCTCATTGTAGTTGGGCCTCCATTGGGCTGTTTTGTTGCGAAGTTCTCTTTGGGAAGACATCTCTTCATTCACTTTTTCTTTTCTTTTCAAAATTACCATAAAAGGAAATTTTTTAGAAAAAAAGGATCTGTGGGAAAGAGTTGATCGTTTATCAAATTTTTGAAAAAAATAAATAAATAAAACTAGTATTAAGATATAATATATATGAATTTTATAATTTTTGATAATATAATTAAGGATTTAAAAATTGTCAAAATTGAAACTTATAAAACTTTTGGAAGCAACTATAAGTTTTTATTGATTGTACTAAATATTTTAATAATTTATTAATAATTAAAAAAATATTTTAAAGATAAAAATATTTACTTTCAAAAGTTTAAGTTTCTTAATAAAGATATTCATAATTTTTTTTTTTTTTAACTAGATGGCTTATACCTTGTTTATTAGATATTGTTGTAAGTATATACAAATTTATTTTATGCAAATTTAACTCTCTAGCTACCTAATTAAACTCACTAAGGATAGTCCTATCATATGGCTTATTGCCAAGTACTGGTATATACTGACTAATCTGCCAAGGCTCTATCTATTCCATAAAAATTTGTTTTAAAGAAATATATTGTGTTCCAGTTGATCCAATGTGACTAGAGTATTTCATAATTTTATTGATTCCTGGAATGTATGACTTATGCGTAGTAGTTCTTCTTTCAATGTTTTTCATTTTTTTTTTGTCTTTTTTGGTTATATTTTGATTTGTTTCCTATTGTGAAAAGAGCTGGCATCTCAGTTGCCATTTGTCTTGAAGAGTGATTAGGAATTTATCTATGATATTTTTGAGAATTTCTTTTTGATTTTCTGTTATTGTATGCTCTTTTATGATTTTCAAGAGATCTTTTGTAAGTGCTCCCCTTGTAATGTAATTTTTTTCCTTAGGAGTCCATTCCCTTTCCATTTTTTTAAGTTTGTTTTTAATTTTCTTTGGGAGGTTCGTTGTTTTCTACTGCTGATTTCCTCGTTGATTATTTAAAGAAGTTTTTTGAAGATGTTTGTGCCATTGCCTTCACATATCATTGCATGGGTGTTTGTTTCGATGTGCTAACAATTGATACAAAGGTTGTCTTTATTTGTTGTTGCTGCCCTTCTGTGTAACTTGTCTTTGGTTGGTAGTTCTAAGTTCCATAGTCTAAGTCTAAAAGATCTAGTGTTGTGATCTAATTTATTAGTTGTACCCGTTGTTATTTGAAATGGGGGTCTGTGGATCATTGATTCTGTCTATGCTATACTCTGTAGTGTGTTGCTGTTTGTTGAAATTAGATTAAGTCTAGTATTCCCCAACTGAAGATGTGCCTTGCTTTGATGAGGTTCCTTGCTATTGCTGATATTGTTTTGTCTAAGACTTGTCTATTCCATTCTTGGATCCATGGGCTCTGGCTATCTTTTATAGGGATGAAATTTATTTCTGAGGCTTTGCCTGTAATGGTTGCCTCCTTGGCAAGCATATCTGCCTTATCATTGTTTGGGTCGTTGTTGTATGCTTTAATTTTTTTCCATGTTATGTTGAGTCTTTGTTGTTTGATAATATGGTTGATTATGTTGATTAGAGTACTATTTTTAAGTATTCTGATAGTGGTTGGATTTTCTTGAGCTTTGGAGATGGCATCGAGTGCTGCTTGACTGTTACTATATATTGTGATGTTGCTATTTGCTGGGTCAGTCATTAGAAATGATGCAATGCCGGCTAATTCGGCTCTTGTGAAGGAAGGGTAGTTACGTATCTTTCCTTTGAAGTTGGTTCCTGGAATTTGGATAATGTGCCATCTGAAACCCATTCTGTGACCTGTGTCCAAGGAGCCATCGGTATATACTATGATGTTTTTGAGTTTATGAATTGTTTGTCGTATAGTGGCCAGTTCAGTGATTGTGCTTTCTGTTATATCTGTGAATTTTTTTATGAGTCTTTTGTTATGTGTTAGAGGGTTGTTGTCGATAGTGAAAGGTGGTAGAAGTTTGTCATAAACTAGTTTGTCTGAGAGAAGTTTATTGATCACATCTTTTATTAACATATATGCTGTACAGATTTTGCAGATACAATGACAGATGTTTACCGGGTCACTAGTGAGGGATCTGTACAAACCCCTTATTATATATTTGTCAACAAGTAATTATACATATTTTGAAGTAAACATATCTATATGAGTATCTATATCTATTCTACCTCTATATACAACTACTACCTATTTGAAAAGATGTATGATTCCTTCTTAATTATTCCCAGAACAATTTTATTTACTATAAAAGTAGTCTGGTTATCAGGCCATCGAGTTTTCTTTATCCTAGACTTCTCAGTATTCTAAGTCCTTCAGAGTGGTCCACAGATTTCTCCTCCCACCAAGGCCTTTCGATAGTCAAGTCTGTGAAACTCGACACAGCCACATACTTGAATTCTTGAACAGATGTCTCAATGTTAAGGCAGGGAACCAGGTTGTTTTCGTTTGATTTGCCATTTCTTCCTTCAGTGGTATGCTACCGGTTCAATATCTACTCTTCTTATTACCCTTATTTGGTAATGCGGCTGTGTCAAGGGATAATACTACCCAATTTCAGATATTCAGTCTTATCACAATCCATATATAGACCGGCTTGTATCACACAAGAACTCCAGTTGACTGTTGAGACAAGCTATACATGAAAACATCGATTATGTACAGTTACGCCAATGGATGCAGATTATTACCTGCTTTTCAGAGGTTGCCCCCTGGAGGATTTGATCGTGGTTCTTGTGATCTGACTTACGGAGTGCTAACCACTGCACTATAGACCCATAGATTATAAAGATATTCATAATATTAAAAGATCAAAAAATAAATAAATATAAACATTTATCTTTTGTTTCAGTTTAGCAAATAGGAAAATTTCTAATAAACTAATGCTAAGATTCAATTGAAATATTTTAATTTAATACTTATTAAATAAAGGATTGATTGGATTAATTTATTTATATTATAGAAAATAATAAAGAAAATTTCTTTTAAAGTTTAAGTGAAGCAAAAAGATTATTCTAATTAGATAAAAATTTTTAATTAAAAATTATTTTTATTTTTAAAATTTTTTTAATGGATCTTAAATTGTTTATTTTATATAATTGTTTTTCCCTTTTCTTCTTAATTTTTTTTTTTTTTTTTTTTTTTTTTTAAGCTGGCAAAGTCATGCCTGTAGTTTTTATTTAATCATTAATACCTTCTTATATACACAAAATTCAATTGCGAGAAAATATATTTATGATAGGAAAAAAACTATAGACTCAGTATCGTTCGAACCCTGCGACTTGCTATAGTTCATCCAGGTGAATGAATATTAGTATGTCATGACTTTGCTAATACTAATACTTATATAAAATAAAGAGTTAATTGAGAAACTGTTTTGTATAATTTTTTTCATGTTATAGTTTGTTAAATCTATCCATAACTGTGTGGCAGTGTTGGGTACTTTGTTGTTCAGTGATATTTCCCCGTCCTTTAGGCATTTGTTGATATCACTTGTTGGTCTTTTCTTTATTTTTTTTGTTATTTACTGTGTTTTTTCCCGCTTTACTACCAATTCGCATCTTAGCTTCCAGACCCACTTATTTTTCTCTCAAAACAGTGCTGTGGCTAACTTAATTACTATTTTTGCTAATTCAATATTCCCTGTGATTTCCTTTGCTGTTTTCATTATTTTATGGCTGATGACTCCTCTGATGATGTCTGTCCAATCCACTACCTGATCCTATTTTGTTCAGTCTGCTAGTGTTCTTGGAGTAAGTGAATGGTTCCATTTGTTCAACATGGGTTCTGTTTATTTGTGACCATATGTTCTGGCTACATATTCTTGTGTGAGAAATGTGATGTATTTTTCTATTAGTCTTGTCTTGTTGGGTCCACATGTGAAGGGGTGCAAGTCTTTCTTTTCCTGCTTCCTACAAATTGTGCAGATAGGGCTTTTGTATAGGTGGTTTTTTTTTATGCAGGTTGTTCATTGTAGGATGCTTGTTGATTCATGTCTTGAAGTGCAATGTCCTATCATTATGATCCTAGGTATCTGTTTATATTGTTGTGATTTTGGATGGTATAATTGTTTGCATAGTCATGTTTTAATCGATCTTTTTGGCTTTGGATCCATTTAACCAGTCTTGTGTGCATCTTAGAGTTCTCTACTTACGTGCCCATTTCGTCTTGAGCAAGATTTTTCTAATTATTGTGAAAGGAAGGTCAATAAAGGATTGGTCCCATCTGAGTGCTGCCATATCACTCGTAGTGTTTAACTCTTGGATCTTGACTATGTCTTTATAATTATCTGCTAGTGTTGTTGCTGCGAATTTGTCTGCTCATTCGTTTTCATGGATTTCAGAGTGGCCCTTGATCTTAGTCCAGGTGACTTGTATGTTTTGTATTGTTATGTTTTTCAGATTGTGTTTACCAGGCTACCGTTTAAGTGTTCTTGTTTTCCTTTGTCCTTATATATCCTTTGAAGTGTCTTCTTTATCGCATTAATTGCTTCTTGGCTGTTTGTTAGGATGTTCACTTTCTTGTGTGCACTTATTATATAGATGACTGTTAATATTGCAGTAATCTCTGCTCTCGTAGAGCATGGAGTGTCCTGTATTTTAGCTTGGAATGTTATAACTTCTTTTTCTTTCTTTGTTATAGCTACCCAGCCTATCCCCATCCTACCGTTCTTATAGCATTTTGAAAATGAGCCGTCAGTGTATATCTGTAAATTGTCATGTAAAATCAGTTCTTGCGCTATTTGTTGGAGTTTGAGAAGTGTCCTGGAAGGACATTTCGTCTCTTATGGATTAAGGCTTTTATATTTGATATCGGATCGAGATTTATGGTTAGAAGGGTTGTATCAGGAAGCCATATATCGATTTCTCTTAGGGCATGCTCTATGCCTTGTGGAAAGGATTGTAGTCTGTTGATGTAGGGTTTCTTAATATTGGTTTCTTGTTGGCTGGAAAGGCACCTCTTTGTACTTTTTTGAACGTTTATGTTGACAGACCTTGTTATGAGTTGGGACATTATGCATTGTTATTGATTTTTGTAACCTTTCCTTAGTTTTGGGTTGTTGAAGGGACAACCTTTACACTTTAATATTGGGGATGACTGTTCTTTCCAGATCATATGGTTGACTATTATATATTGATTGTCTTTGAGTTTCTTCTTCTTTGTTATTATTGTTGTCCTGTTCTTCTTTGTTGCTAGCCAAGTTTATTATCTATGGTCATTGGGTGGATAGCACTGGTGTATTGGTTCCAGAATTTGTCATTACAGGTGAACTAATACTATTGTTGTTGATGAATACTATCCTTTTCTGCTCCTCTAACCTTGTTGTTGTCTTACCGGCTGTAATATTATTCAGTTCCTTGAACCAGAGAGGTGTTCTACCTTATTTCTTTTGTCTGGCTCTCACCTGTTGCCATGATAAGTTTCTTGTTTGATCATTGTTAAGTAGTTGATTATAAAAAAGAATTCCTCTACATCTGAAGGAGTCCTTATATTTGTCATACTATTCCTTGGATACCATTTCCTTGATTGCTTTACCTTCCTTCCTAACTGGTTTTCCAAACCATGTATATTCTACTGGGGTGAATATAATGCCTTGCAGTTTGAGCATGTTGAGGATCTCATTCATTAGGCTTCTTTTTCTTTTTGTCCAGAAAGGTTGTCTATTCATCAGGATTGATGTATTAGACCAGTATTCATTCTGAAGATGTTGCAGTCTAAACTATATTGTTATACCACTTAAATTGTGACTGTTCAGTCTAGTGTAGAGATTCTTTTAATTGTTAGCCTTAATTATTAGTTATATTTTCCTGTAATTATTATCTATAGTTTTTGTCTATTGTATTACTTTAGTTCTATTTTTAGATCATGTGACACATGTAATGCAAGAAGTTTCTTATTGATTTATAGGGTAGATCCAATCATTAGGGCAAAGTAGCGATTGATATAGTGCACATTATTTAATTTTATTATTTAATTTTCATATATTATCTATATTTAGTTAGCAGGTTATCCAAGTGAGCATATCTGGCATATTGGTCTAATTTGGCAAATCTGGCAGATTTGATCACTTTGGTCACTTTGATCACTTTAGTCATCAAATAATTAATATTCAATTATGTATATAAAGGCCAGCTGTCCAAAGCAGTTGATCCAAGGTTTTATCTACTGAATTCTCTTATTCTTGACATTATATATCTCTAGTAAACCTTCTAATTAAACCAAATTACCCAAAGCCTATTTAAACATGTTTGTATAACCTCTACTATCCTTGAATTATTAACTTTAGTATACTATGACTGAGGTATTCTCCCTCAACTTAAAGTGGATTACTGCTATAATTGTCCCATCTATTTATCTGATTTGGAGGTTATTGGATAGGTTGACACATTGGCGTTGACTGTGAGATTTACTATTCCATAAACTATTCTCTGGGAACAATCAAGAAGCCATGCTCAGTATTGGAGGTATTCACTTGGGAAGTGATTCGAGAATCCAAAGTCTAGCAAAGGGTTTGAATTTTGTTATATGAATAATTTAAAAAATCACTTTATTACTAATAGTATACATAATACTTTTCACAAAACATATCTAAATACCAACATCAATCAAATTTATCCTTCTTATATTGATAACTCTTGTTTAATTTGTTACCCACTCTAGAAACCTTCTCCTATTTTCAAAAACTTTTGGAATTGGTTCAAAGTTGAATTCATTGCTACTTCTTATACTCTTGTAACCCAATATCATTTTAATCAAACTCTTACTGCTTCTTCCTTTCATTTTGAATCTACTACTATCAAAAAATTAATTTTTACTATCCAATACACACATATTTATTTCTTTGACAACATTTATTTGAAACTCTTCTCTGCTATTACACATTTCAATTTCTTTACTGTTGATTCTCTTAAACCATCCAATTTACCTGTTGATGATATACCTTGGATAGCTTACTTTTCTTTTAATCTATATAAAACCTACAATTATTTCAAAAATCTTTTATTTTTCAATGAATCTTTACATCTTGAATCACTTTTCAACTCTTCTATTTCTACTTCTTCTTCTTCTTCTATTCTATCTACTATATCTACCCCTCTTAATAATACACATATCCATACAATGATGGCAATACCCAAGGACATCTATTATTATTTTGAACAATATCCTTTGCCCTCACACTTCAATATACTGCGAGTGGAATCCTTCTCTGGTGATGGAACCCAGGATTCTATTACTTGTTGACTTCTTTTGAAAGGGCCATAATAATTAATCAATGGGAAGACAAAAAACTCATCTGTATTATTGTAGCTATTCTGGCTAGTCCGTCACTAATCCGTAGCACCTCGCATAATCCAGACTTCACAAGAATACTCACAAATGATACAAAAAAGAGAATGTCTCCTATAAAGAACACTTAAGGAAGGCAGAGACGTGGCGATTGACTTGGCCAAAGGTAAGTGTCTCTTTATTGTGTTCTGTTTCTTTGGTATATCATTAACTCTTATCTCTATTCTCAAGGAGGGCTGTTTTTCTAATACATTCAGCTCTCTTCTCAATGAGGGCTGTTTTTCTAACACATTTAGCTCTCTTCTCAAGGAGGGCTGTTTTTCTAACACATTCAGCTCTGCCTTTTCGATATACATTGGTAAGCTATTTATACTTTTCTAACTAACAATGGGCTATCTACTTTATAATCAGCTATACTAACCCTAAGCTTTGCTAAACTTTCTATACTTTTTCAGATACATATAGTTCCCTTATCAGTATTCGAGCCTTATCTATAGTTTCTTACCTTGCAACACTCAATCTTTCATGTCAAACTTTCAGATTTTTGGATTCTAGACCATTATGCATAAATCACGTTACCCACATAACCCATAACACCACTATCATAAATATTCTTTCAGAAATCTCAACCATATTCTCCACTACAAGACAATAATCATGGGTAACATAACAAGCAACAATCAATCAAGTGATACTTCTTCTCCCTTACAACCATGCATCTTACATAACACAGTAAATAAGACAATAGAACAAGATTACTCATGTCATCATATCAACTCATTCACATACACTATACATCAAGACATATATACAAAAAACTATCCTATCTAGAAAGAACAAAATAATAACATATATAACTCATCCTTTAGACCTTTCTGGATTATCACCATATACAATTACAAGGATTAAATAATTCAATAAAAAAAATACTTTGAATAGAAACATGAAAAAAAGAAGCATGGGATATCATCATATCAATAGAGACAAAAAAAAAGTCAACAAAACTCAATACTGAAAAACTTAAGAATTCATTAGCTGGTGGCATAGCAACAATAATATGGATACTAGTATTGGTATCGTTATTAAAAAAGACATCACTGACAGAGTAGTTCACATGGAGAAATAATTATGAAAACTTATTTGTATAAATCTAGCCCTTCCAAACAAGAGATTCTATAGAATTATAGGTACATACTCACCTGTTAAGTCTGGTAGCAAAAGGAATAAAATACAAAACAAATTATCTCTTGGATAAAATAATATAATCACAAAAACTGGCATATTATATTATGTGGGGATTTCAACTCATATCTTCTACTAAAGATAAATAGAATTTCTAGCAACAAAAAGATAATAAAATATATTCTTAACCTCTTCTTCCAAAAACTAGAAGAATTCAATTTATTTAATACTTTCCGATATTTCAACCCCATGATAAAGAATATATTTGGTCTAAAATATCTAATACAATCTACATGGTCAGCTGCATTGACATGATCTAATATATCTCCAAACCTTCCTGATATTCCATTGATTCATATATAATAAACAATACTAGTATTAGCATAGACTACAGAATTCAGGTCACATATATGGAAACCTGAGAACTCGAGCTTCCCATAAAATGCTTGCATCATTTATACAATAACATATAATTTGCCTGGCAAGCCATATCTACAAACAATGGCTAGAATTTGCAAATGATTTAGACTCATCCAAAGATTACTTGTTATCTGAATTATCATAAAACAAATCAGACATTAACCAGATATGAAATATCCATTGTGATATAATCCTCAAAGCCATAAACAAATATATGCAAAAATTTAAGGAAAAACAAAGGAACTGTAAGAAGAGGCTAGTTACTAACAAACCACTTCTTCTTCTATAACCAAATAAATATAGAAAATGGCTGGTTCTCCATGAGAAAAAATCAGTCAAACACTGTCCTAACAGAAGTGATACACTTCATAAAGTTATCTCTATTGGAATTCCACTGCCTATATAGATTTTTAATCATAACACTGAGAACATCATATTTGAAATAGACATGTTTATAAAGATTAAAAGACTTGACATGAAAAAATCGATCAAGGAAAAACCCACAATTGATATAAAAAAGTGAAAAGAACTTTGTAACACTTGATTCAATCAAGACAAAAAACAAATAATTCAATTCATACTAGGCCAATCTAGAAAAAGTATTGTTACCAACAAATTAATCAATAATATATCTACTGAAAAACGTCTTATTATTGATTTGCTAGAAATAAAAAAGGAAGTTTGATTGTACTTCAAAAAATAGACTAAACAGCATTAGCTACACAAATATAAAGAAACTATCTGATAACAAGAATACAAACCCAAGGAAAACTTAATTCTAACTGGTACAAGGAAGTCAAACTCTCTATAATACTCATCGAACTTACCAGATGCCTAAATAAAACTAGTAACAAATATACTACAGGCCCTTCACAAATATTCTATATAGTATACAAATATATAAGCAAGGATTTGCTAGAACTCATCACAATTTTCTTTAACAAGCTTATCGATAAAAAAATAGTCCCAAAGGAATGGAAGAAAAATATAATATATCCTATCCCCAAACCAAATAAATAATACTATGATATTAATATCATGCATTCCATAACTCTTCTAGAATCAATCAAGAAGTTGTTTATAAAGATTTTTATAAACAGATTGGCAAAAGTCCTCACAAACAATTCCATCCTATCCCTATATACAGTAACTGGGCTGTACTACCTGAACACAGTACCAGAAAACCCATCATAATAATAAATCAAGTTTTAGAGAATGTAAGAAACACACATAAGCCTTGTTACATGCTCTTCTAGGATATGAGCAAAGCCTATGATCAGTCAATATAGAAAGATTAGTAACCTCAATATACAGGATCAGAATTTCACTTCAAATTATTAACTTAATCAAAAACTGCTTCCACAATTGACTAAATACTATAATTTCGTACTTTGGCAATACAAATCCATACTTACTTGAAGAAGGTATCAACCAAGAAGATGCAATATCCTCTCTACCCTGACACATATACTAAGACCTATTCATTATTATTATCAGCAGTATAAAAAGATATCAACTATAATGCCATAAGCCTATACAAAGCAATCTTGTATTCCCAGATATAAACATATCAATTATGGCATATATAGATAACACTACTTTTATTATACAGAACAAAAAGAATCTTTTAGATATTATAACATTAGTACTTTCTTTTATAATCTGAATGATATAATAATCAATCCACACAAATCAGAACTGCTAATATTCAATGCACCTCAAAAAAACATCCATATCAATAACTTTCAAATAACACTGGCAGATCCAATAGTAGCTATCAGAGTTCTAGGCATATGATACAAAGCCAAAGCTAGCAAGAAGCACTAATGAAATCTAATTATGTTCAATACAATCTCTCTTTAAAATACACTTGCCAGAAAACGAATCATAGACAAAATGCATCGATACATTATAAATCATATAATTTTTTTCACAATAAAATATCCTCTATAAGACTTAGTTTACTCACAAGAAGAATGTGCTAAGATTGACAAAAAAATTAGACACAGTTTTAGATAATGGACCAGTTTGACCTGCTTAGCATCCAATATAATAATCTATCTCAATAATCAATATAGTATTATGGAAATACAAACAAGACAGCTACAAAAACATACTAGTAATATACAACAATTATTTTTCAATTCAAACATAGTAATATTATGCATAACAACATTTATAAATTCCAATACTTCACATAGTAGAAAAAAAATATCTTAAACACCTGCCTACACATCTTCAAAAGCAAGGCCAATTTTTTATAAGATTGTCTGCAGAACATTCAGAGACACAATATGAACATTAATAGATTCACTATGGAGAGCAATACTCCCCAGAACCTATACTCTATAGAAGATTTCATCAGACATAATTGATATACAAAATATAGGATAGCCTTTAGAACTCACCAGCTTTTCTGAATTGAGCAATTAATCAGCTTCTATATGACTAAGCCACTAGAATAGTAGCAGGTTGGGGTACTACACAATAAAATAATTAAGAAAAAAGAGTCAACATGGTTTTCATATTTTCTATTACAGATATCATCCTTCTTTCAAAGTATCTTTACTATTTGGTTCCTGAAACTACTAATTTAAATTGAACCAAGCATTTCAGGACAAATATATCACTCTTGATATATTAGAGTTTAAATATCAACAAATTCTGAGCAAACATATTAGTGAATAATCTGATACAATTAAAGTCAGACACTATATTATGGCAAATATCTCTTCAGTAAATGTCTATCCTGGTTGCGATATTTTTAATATCATCAATAACAGAAGTGAAATCTGTTGTATAAAAATATCAAAAGCCAATATCTTTAAGATTCCTGTAATTAACACCACAAAATCACACAGTTCACTAGATTTTACCTTAAAGAAAAGAATACAAATATTATCTAATAGTATTAGTAGATTCTTCATAGAGCCCAATCAAGTTTTCAATGGACTAGAAATCGACAGTACTCTATACACATTATCAGATCTTTTCCAAATCATCCACCTTAGTCCCTCAAACAAACAAGAACTTATCAAAATATATCGCAAAGTTAAAGATATCAACAGTTTTCACGCCTATATAGATGGAACCTACAATCATGAAAACAGCCCTAACACATGTAGAATAAGCATTAATATCAGTGATAATCTAACAAGTATAGTTACAATAAGATTACAACTGGAAGGACAACTATCAGTATATAGAGTCAAGATTCTGGTTGTAACAATAGCAGTAGTTATAAATGGACTGAAAAAATTCTTTATAATCGAAATTGACTCATTATTCCTTATAGAAGAATACAATACATACATTGAAAACAACATAAAAAAAATCAAGGAACTAAAGCTCATTAACAATCTCAGCATAATAGTAGCACATTAATAAACTCCATCATTTGGTTCAAAACAGACAAATAGAATCACTCTACCACTCACCTTTTTTTTGAAGCTGACAGATTAGTAAAGAATCACAACAACAACAATGCAATTGGTTCTCAAGACCAACTAATAGATATTATCCTTAGTGACAGTATTTTTACTTTCTGCTACAAAAACTAGACAAAATAATCATAACCATTTGAAAGGCTTTCAAGTATATAAGGCAAACATGGTTAACATACCAATGGATTACACTAGATAGAAATAAAGATCTTTCTAAATAACAGACAAAAGATATAGACTGGAAGAAAACAAATCAGAGACTCCATCTATCGACCATCAATCTCAATAAAACAGACTTATAGGATCACTCACAAAAAAGCTTTGCACTTAAACTATGAAACAAAGAGCTTACTACAATGGATAAGCTTTATACTAGAAGACTAGACATATACAAATCTGATGTATACTTTGTATGTCCATACATAGAAGACAATATCTATCTCTTCAGATACCTATTCCATGGTATTAATATTGAACAAGTCACGTTAAACACCATATATCAAGAAATAATAGCAAGAATTGATAATAACATTGACAATAACATCAAACAGGAACTTATATTAAACATAGTAGCAAATAATATGTGGAACAAGATTATTATAGGAGACATTAGCAAAACTATTCTGAAGATCATTAGTAGATATATTAAAATTAACAAAATAATAAAAACAGTTAATAGCATTTGCAACATTATCAGATTCTAGACATACAACATCTGAATTGACAGGTGTAAATGTTTATACCACTAAAAGAAACTACAAGAAATATCAACTGATCACAGGTCTAAAAAAAAAAAGCAATTCAAATATTTGTTTAGAATATATAATACTAACTTCAATGGTCTAACAGAAGGTTTGAAAAAAGAATATAGTCCTAGAAGTTATATCAAAAGAAAATTTCTTAAAGTTGATTTCTTATGAAGAATTAAATAAAACATATCACATTCTTTCAAATAATAAAGCTTTAAGAAAATAGCAAATTAGTTTTAAAATGTTAAAAAAGCTGGATCAAGAAGGAAAGAACTATATGAGAAAAATATTTAATTGCTTTTTAAAATGGAAAGTCACTCTATATAGCTGGAAGCAAAGTTATATCTATTCTATAATAAAATAAAAACCATGGAAGTGTGAACTAATTAACACAAAACTGATAGTATTATTAGAAGTTACACAAAAGTAATTCACTAAGATTCTCACAAATAGATTAGAAAATATCTACAAAAGTAATAATATCCTAAGAAATCCCAACTATATAGGATTATCAGAAGAAATTATAACAGAACCAATACAAATTCTTAACAATATTTGTGAGAAAGCAAGAGAAAACAAAAAAAAGTTATAGATTCTTTTTTAAGATATAGTAAAGGCATATAATATAATTAGTCTGAATATATTAGTCAAGATTATAAAAAGAATTAAAATTTCAAAAAGTTTTATTTGAATCGCAATGAGTCTATTTTATAATAGAGAGTTTAGAATAATATATAAAAAATACTTAATAGAAGTAATCATTACAAGAAATGAACATTCAAACTTTTTACACTCTTTCTCGTTCATCTGTGATGCAGCAAACCCAGGTAACAAAATGCTAAAGAGAAAAAGATATGAGAAGACCAAAGAGACAACAATACGCTACTAGCAGGCCAAACTACAACATAGACAAAATATTCAAGGGAAAGGCTATCCTCATTGAAAAGAACAAGGAATAGACACCCGAAAAGAAACATATAGCAACAACTCAGCAAAAGTGAAAACAAGAAACAACACTCTTCTCTCAAAAATACCCTTGCCCCTGAACAGAACCATACAAATAACACCATGACAGCAATAAGCAGCAACGAAAACAGCAATAACAGCTCCAGCTCATGAAGTGAGCAAGTCGAATAAGAACAACTCCAAATATCAGTAGTCACAGAACATGTAGGTATCAATGTAAAACCCCAGGTACAACACACAGAAAGGTTAAACAACTCTGACATTAACATAGATCTCAATGAGGAACCCTTGAAAACAGAAGATGACTGACAGATTGCTGGCAACAGCAAGGGAAAAAACAAAAAACCACTAACATACACCCCTGGTTCAAGTTCATAATCCAGGTCACCTTTTGATCCCAGACTCAAATATGGATAGGAAAGAATCAAGCTGGGAGTGAAAGCTTTACTAATCCTTGATAAAACAACTCACAAGAAGATACTTCACATTATGAAAACCCTGAACTCCCCAGAAGGCCTCCTCATAATTCAAAACAAATGGCACGAAGATGAAGACTATATCATTACCATTTTTGGAGATCAACAAGTAGCAGATGATACAAGCAACCTTATCTTACCAAATATAGACAATCTCCATTTATCATACATAGAAAAAATTATATACAGGCTTAATAAGAAATGCAGTATCAGGGTATGAGACATTCCCCTGAACACAAGGCTCATAGATATATAACAAATCTTTGCCAAATTTGGGCAAATTAACAACATAAAGATAATACTCAGAAACATGTAGCAATCTGTGACAATCACATTCACAAATAGAGAAGATAAACTCAAACTTCAGGACCAATGGAGTACACTAATCAAAACACACTCTATAAGAATTTTTGATACAGAATGGGACCTTGAACAAATGAAAAACCAGGGCAATTACTCCTTTAAACTTATGAATCTCCTACCTAACATAAATGCTTTCGATCTCAAACTCATCTGTCAAGAAACAGGGGCTAAAACCTGCTACATCCTCCGCCTACTATTATACAAACCCAAAAAGTATGCAGTCCTCAGTTTTGAGAATGAAGCCAATCTCCAATAAGCACTTATCAAAACCTTCACACTAGGTGAAACAATTTTTGAATGCAAACCAATCGATATCAAACTTTGCATCATTTGCGATAGTTTATAACACCTTGTAGCAAACTGTGTTATCAAAGAAAAAAGGGAACAATAGAAGGAATTCAATCAAGAACAAGCTAAAAAGTTTGGAAAATTATATTAATGTTACAGACCAGCCAACTCAGTACCTATCCGCTAATTAACAAACCCACTTGTTAGAAGGACCACAACCATTTCAGGATTATACACCTCAGCTATAAAAAACAAATATCTACAACAACAACCCCTGAACACTCACCAAGAGGACACTCGGGATATAGCAATCATGCTAGCTGAAATTCAATCAGAGTTCAAGACAATCAAAGAAGCCCTATACAACTTAGATGAGTGAATAGATAGCCTAAAACAATATTGTTTCAACAATATAGAAGACATGGAGGAAGACCACAATCAAAGCAGTAACAATAGAGCCCCCACTATTAAATACACCTTATACTTGAGTGAAATTCAACAGCAACAACAACACTTACACAACTTTATTGGAAATATGGACAGAACAATAAATACATTAGTCTCTATAATCACCAACATAATTCCATAAACACAAGTCCTCCCTCTCCCATCAAACATTAAATATGGAAAATACAACAAGTAATATCTCTACATCAAAAGACTTTACCACCCAACAATTACAAATACAACAAGACACAATCAACAATAAGAACGAACCAAACAATATCTCTGATATATTTACACATCAAAATGACTACATCAATTTCAATGAAACATAACAAAACAAAGCCATCTTCAACACTCAATTAAATATCAATAACAAAATCCCTTATACTTCCAATAATACTGACACATACAAATAATAACATAAACCCTTCTGAACTATCACCACTTGCAACTATCAAGGATTTAACGACTCAATAAAGAGAGAACTATGGATGAACTCCTGAGATTATAAAGCTTGAGATATTATCATTACAACAGAAACAAAAGGGAAGAATGAAGATATCAAATATTGGAAGATCAAAGACTACATCATATAGTAGTATAGCAATGATGATATAGAAACAGATATAGGTATTATAATCAGAAAGAGCATTGCTGATAGGGTAATCAACATTGAAAAAAATAGAAGAGACTCATATGCATTGATCTGGTCCTCCCGAAAAAAAGATACTGCAGAATAATAGGAATATACTCATCAACAAGTCCAGGATATGAAAAAAACAAAGTACAAGCCCAGATCATCTCATGGATAAAACAGCACAATCACGACAATTGACATTTCATTGTAGGGGGAGACTTCAACTCTGTCCCATCACTTAAACTCAACAAAATTTCTAGCAACCGCAGGATAATAAAAAATTCAATTAACCCTTTCTTTCAAAAACTAGAAAAGCTCAGTCTCTTCGACACCTTTTATTACCACAATTCTTATATCAAGAAATACATCTGGTCAAAAACTTCTGTAGCATATAGTAGTACTAGTCAAATAGACATGATATGGTGCAGCTCCAGATCTACTTGGTACTTTACCAACTTATATATTATAGACAATACTGCTATCTCCACAGATTATAAGATTCAAGTCACATACTTAGAAATATGAGAACTTGAGGACACAACAAAATGTCTCTGCCACCTATACAACAACACACAGTATGACTGGCAGGGACATCAAAGGAACAATAAAAAGCCTTTATTGAATACCTAGACTCCCATAAAGAAACTTTACATATATCTCCCAATCTGAACCAAACATTGATCAGATTTGGAACACTATTCGGGACATAATTCTTAAAGCTACTAGCAAACATATTCAGAGATACAAGAAAAAATTAAAAAATCGAAGTAAAAAAACAAAACAAAGAAAATCTATATTTCTTTTGCAATTAAACAAATACAGAAGACAATTGTCACTTCATGAGAAACAACCAACTAGGTATGATCCTAACAGGTGCAATGTCCTTCAACAAGCTATATCACAAAAAATTCCACTTCCTACCTAACATCCATACCAAAACACAAATGATATTATATCAGAAATTGACACACTAATCACGATCGAAAGACTCACTAGGAAAAAAAAAAGCTATCAAAGATAAAATGGTCACCGACATCAAAAAATGGAAGGCACTATGAACCAGTTAGTTCAACTAGAATAAGAAATGAATAATCAATTCTATTTTAGGACAACTCAAAAAAAGTATAATCACTAGTAGAATAATTGATAGTATATTCTCTGAAAAATAACTCGTTATAGATCTTGCAGAAATTAAGAAGAAAATCTGATTACACTTCTGACAATGAACCAAATATAGACAAATCCACGAACAGGAAGGAACCATCTGGTAACAGGAGTACGAATCCAAGCCAAACATCAACTCAATCTAATACAAAGAGACCTTGGCTCCCTTCTCACTACCTGAATTGTTCAAAAACCTTAAGAAGACTAGTAATAAATCTGCTCTAGGCCCATCACAAATACCCTACGCAGTATATAAACACATGAGCAAGGACTTCCTCAAAATCCTTACCTCCTTTTTTAATATTCTATTAAATAAAGAGTCAGTATCAAAAGAATGGAAGGTTGACACCATATATCCCATCTCAAAATCCAAGGAGTGACAATATGATATCAACATTACATGTCCTATAACTTTACTCGAATCAATTAAAAAAATATTCACTAAAATCATTACAAACCGCTTAGCCAAAGTACTAATGAAACACTCTATACTATCTCCACATAATTGGTTAGCACTTCCTGGCCATAATACTAGAGAACTGATATAAATTATTAATAAAATCCTAGAGAACACTAGAAATACATACAAGCCCTGCTACATACTATTCCAGGATATGAGTAAAGTATATAACACTGTAAATATAGAAAGGCTGGCAACAGCAATGCACTATATAAAGATCCCACCTCAAATTATAAACTTGATCAGAAACTGCTTCCAGGACAGACAGAACACAGTTATTATATACTTTGACAATACTGACTTATACCTGGTTGAAAAAGAAATTGACCAAGGTAATATTATATCTCCACTCCTGTGGCACATATACTATGACCCATTAATTAACACAATAAATAATATGAGAGGTTACCAATTACAATGTTACAAACCTACACAAAGTAACCTCATGCTTTCAGATATTAACCTTGTAATTACTGCATATATAAATGATACTACTTTTATAACACAAAACAAAAATGACTTTCTTGCCATGGCTGATATCAGTACCTCCTTCTATAACCTCAATGATATTACTGTCAATCCCACAAATCAGAATTACTAATACTGAATGTATCACAGGAAAACATAGAAGTCAATGGTTACAATATCACATCAGTCAAGCTCATATCCACTATAAGGGTCCTAGGCATTTGGCATGAAGCAAAAGCTGGGAAAAAACATCAACAAAAACTGATTATATCAAAAACAATATCACTCTATAATACCTTAGCCAAGAAACAAATTATGAATAAAATGCATCGCTATATTATCAATCAAGTTATATTTCTCACAATAGAATACTTACTTCAAGACCTAGTTCTTACACAGACAGAACGTCAGAAGATTGACAAAAAAATCAAGAAAGCTTTCAAATAAAGAGTAGGACTAGCCCTCTCAGTATCCAATACCATGATATATATGGACAACCTCTATGGTATTATGGAGGTGCAAATATGACAATTATAGAAACACGCTAGTAACTTATAACAAATTTATATGAGCTCAACCCTGGCTGGCAATATCATATAGAGTAGTATATAGGAACTACAATGGCTTGCCTGGCAGAAGGAAGATATACTTACAAAATGCCTGAAATTTTCAAGCCAACTATCAACTTTCTGCAAAACTGTCTACATAATATTCAGAAACATTATATTAATATAAACTGAACTATAATGAATGACTCTAACAATTATAATCTTTACCTTATAGAAGACTATGTTGTGCATAACTGGTACTTCAAATATAGAGCAACCTTAAGAACATATAAACTGTTTTGAATTGAAAAACTCCTCAGTTCTTATATAACCAGACCCCTAGAATGACAACAAGTTGGTGTCCTTCACAATAAAACAAACAAAAGGAAAGAATCCACATGGTTCCCATACCTTCAACAACAAATTATTCTCTCCATCTGTTCCAACCTCAATATATCAATGCTGAATCCTTTAATACAAATTGAAGCTTTCAATCAAGAACATACTCAACAATTATAGTACACCATACAATATAAAAAACAGCAAATCCTGGAAAAGCGAATTAGGAACAAATGTGACACAATCAAAATCAGATACTATAATCTAACAGATGCATTACCCCTAACAGCCTGTCAAGGATGCAGTATATCTAACATATCAGACAATAAAGGAGATATCTGTTGTATAGAAATTCCCAAAGATACCTTCCTTAGAATACCAGTTCACAACAATACCAAGTTATGAAGTTTTCAGACACTTCAAGGAAAAATCATTTACAGATCTTCCCAAATAGTATTACATGATTCTACAAAGAACCTAATCAAATTTTTGATAGTATAGAAATTGACAATACACCACATGCTCTTCAAGATCTCTTTCAGGTGATCAAGATACAAATACCCACAAACAACACCTTATCGATACCTACAAATGCATCAAAGAACTCAACAACATTCATATATACAGTACATAGACAGAGCCTACAATCCAGATAAAAACTCGAATGCATATAGCATTGACATCAATATCATCCACGACCTAAATAGCATCGCAAAGGTGGGTATACAAATAATTGAACAAGTATTTGCATATCGAGCAGAAATAATGGCTGCAATCATAGCTATAGCTTTAAGCAGACCCAGACCACTCATTATAGTTGAAATAGACTCCTCCTCCTTTATAAGTAAATATAACTCTTATGTAAAAGACAACACAAAGAAAATTAAAGAATTGCGACTAATCAGTAACCTTTGCACTATAGCAAGACATTATCAAACTCTTATTCAATGGATTAAAACAAACACCCAGAGGACCACCCTTTCATCGTAGCAGATGGACTTGCCAAACAATATATCACAAACAACACAGTGGATACCTAAGGACAACTCAGTAATAATATCCTCAGTACAAACATTTTCGCTTTCCTTTACTGAAATCAAACTGAACTCATCTTGCCTATCAAAAAAGCTCTTAAGAGTATACGACAAGCTCAGTTAACTTACAATTGGATCATCCTCGACAGAAACAATGACCTCTCACAACAACAGGCAGTAGATATCGACTGGAAAGAATCAACTCAAAGACTCCATCCTTCTAAGCTGACAGGTATAAACACAGATACCTGGAATCAATCACAAAGGAGCTTCACAATAAAACTGTGGAATAAAGAACTTCCCACTATGGACAAGCTATATATTAGAAGGTCAGATCTATACAAATACAACACTTGTTTTGTCTGCTTCCAAGTTAAAGATAACTCACACCTCTTTAAATATTTCTTACATAGAATCGACATCAAAACAGTAATCCTCGATACCATACATCAAGAAATAACTGCAAGATTGAAAAAAACTATCAAACGTAATATCCGCCAGGAATTCATATCAGTCATCACACAAAACAACATGTGGAACAGACTCATGTTGGGAGGGATTAGTAAAAACATTATCAAAATTATTAGCAAATATATTAAAACTAACCGAATATCAGAAATTATCAAAAGCATTATAAATAGTGTCAGATTCTGGATATACAATATATGGTTAGACAGGTGTGACTATTTCTATCGATAGGAGAAACAACAAGACATCACTACAAATAATAAGTGAAAGAAGCAAAAACAATAAACAAAGAACAGTAACAAAGTATAATATGATATCCTCAATTTGAAAAAAGATCCTAACGAACTAATTAACAACATCCTCAAGAGAACCTACAGCATCTACGAGATATATAAAGAATATGCCAATGGTGCCTAGGCATGTTAGTTTCTATAAAAGACAATATGTTACAAGGGTTTAAAAGTTCAAGCCTTGCTGCTGTTGGTAGCAGATGCCCCTTGGACCAGGTAACAATTGGTTTTCTTATAATCGTATACAATAGAAACATGAAAAAAATGTCTATACTATTGTTTGTATAGAACCAAGTAACATGTATTTGTATAAAATCTCAATAAAATGAGCTATGTTGCATGTTATTAAAAAAAAAAAATTATAAAAAATGAAATTGATCAAGGAAAAACTATTTTATTTCTAATATGAAGAATATTTTATGTCTCTCTATTATATAAGATTCAAAATATGAAATAAAAAGATACAAAATATCAGTTACCTGGAATTCAGATTTGAAAGAAAATAGTTATAAGAAGAAGCTAGAATCAAGATACATAGTGATAGCCTTTATAGATAACACTATATGAATAGTATATTCAAAAAAAATATGAAAAAATATTAGAAGAAATAAGAATATTTTATAGGATAAATGACTTTCAGATTAATAGTAATAAATTGGTTCTAGTTACTATTAACAATCCCAACTAGTATCCTGAAAAAGTTCAAGTAAGAGACAATAAAGAAGTAGGAAAAAAATTAGATAAAACAGAATAAGCAAGGTTTTTAGGAATCTGGACAGGTAACCAAAAGCCAATTATTGAGCTCAAAGAATAAGTGTTTAAGGAAATAAACATGTTTACCAGAACTCTAAAAAATAAAAAGTCAATAGATAAACAAGCTTTTTAAATTTTGAATAGAGTGCTAATACCAAGAATCAAATTCAGAATTTAATACAATATACTGTCTTAAAAGATATATAATACCTTAATAATAGTATATAAAAAACTATTTAAAAATAAGGTCATATTATATCAATCAATATTCAATAGTATAATATATCATCCCAAGATTTATAACTTAAAGAGTATTTGAATATTATAGAAAGAAAGTCAAATAATAGAACTGTGTAATATATTAAATGACCCAGAACCAGCTAGAACTATAATGATAATTAGACTCAAACAAGCAAAAGTTAAATACTAGAAGCCTGCCAATATGTTTACATATAACTCACTGAATAATCTTTCAAAAAAGGTTAAATTTTTACTGCAACTACTAATGCTAACCAAGAATATAAGCATGACTTTCAAAATTGAAAATGGAATGACATTTTTGAATAGAATCAAAAAATCAGTCCAATTAGAAAATACTTGTCAATAGAAGAGTATAGAAAAACAATCCCATTACTTAAAAACAATAAGCTAATGTATATAGACTAGCTAGTTAATTATAAAACAAGTATAAAATTGATATATGCTCTAACTTTTACAAAAAATAAGCGAAGAACCTATTCTAGGGCAGTACCTATCATAATTGAAATAATTCAAGAAAATAAATTAAAATAGCTTATAAAATTCTAAAAAGAAGAATGGATAAAATAAAGTCCAGAACACCCTATTCTCAACTTTAGCTTTGACAAACAATAAAAACTCTGGATGATTATAAGAAGCAAATTTCAGTAGTAACAGATAATTTGAGAGAAATTAATTTTAGATAATATCAAAAGATATCTTAAAATAAAGCACACTGAATATATCAATCTTATTAAAAATCAAGAATTAATACTAGCCCAATGTCAAGATTATACAAAACGTACAAAGATAGAAAATAAATGTATAATCAAAACAAGTATAGAAAAAATACATATAGTTCCTTACCTTAATGTAAAAAATCTATCAGAAGAGTCCAATTACTAAAAATTTCAAGTCTCAAAAAAGCATTGAAAAAAACAATACATAGAACAATATGCTGTGATCAAGTAACTACTCAGAATGAAAAATACTACAGATTGAAATAAAAGATTAAGAAGTAAATATAATCAAAGATTATATTGAAGAAGGTGCTTATCAATCCCATCTAATTGAAATACTTAAACATAACAAGAAAAGAAAAGAATCAATAATTTTTTACTCTGACGAGTTTTTTATAAATTATAGAAGTAAAAACATGAAAATGGTAGCAGCTTGAATACAGATAGGAGAGGCAACAAGAAAAAGCAAGTTTCAAACTAAAGTATATGATTAGCCTTTATCTACTAGAACAGAATTAGTAGTAATAGTAACAATACTATTAATAGCTCCAGTAGACAGCAAGATTAAGATCCTTACAAATAATCAGCCTACATTTCAAAGTGAAAAATAATAGAAAAGGAGAATCCTAAAATAATTTATAAAAGATAGTTAAAAGAATAAAACTGGTTCTTATGGATATGTATGTTGAATTTCATAAAGAAAAAGAAGCTAGATCTTAAGCTTATCAAGATTAAGGCATATTCTAACATTCAATATAATAAAGAAGCAGATACTCTTGACAAAGAAGCATTAAGGTTTCCAGCAATAAAATAAAAAACTTAGTCTTACCCAAGATCATTACAAAAATTAAATGGTAAGATATAGTACTAGATATCTTATAAGACAAGTTATTAAAAAAATAAATAACAAATTAACAATCTATTAATAGATAACTTAAGATAAAAATAAAAGAGGATAGGATTAAAAAATTCAAGATTAACACAGATACATATGGGATCTAGTATAGAAACAATTTAAAAATGAATATTATTATAGGTCATATTGACAATGTGATTTATACGTAATGGTTTAAAATTCAAAAACTTGAAAGTCTGACATAAAAGAGTGAGTGTCACAAGATAAGAAACTATAAATAAGACTTGGATACTGATAAGGGAACTATATATATTTGACAAGTATAGAAAGTTTAACAAAGTTTAAAGTTAGCATAGCTGATTATAAAGTAGATAATCCATTATTAATTAGAAAAGTATAAATAGCTTATCAATATATACTGAAAAGGCAGAATTAAATGTGTTAAAAAACAGCCTTCATTGAGAATAGAGATAAGAGTTAGTAATATATCAAAGAAACAGAACACAATAAAGAGACACTTATCTTTGGTCAAGTCAATCACCACATCTCTACCTTCCTTAAGTGTTCTTTATAGAAAACATTTTCTTCTTTGTGTTGTTTGTAAGTATTTGTGAGTCATCTGGTTATGCAAGGTACTATAAATTAGCGATAGACTCACTGAATTAGCTCATGACAACATATATGAAACACCTCCTTTAAGAACTTACAAAATAAAAGCTTTCTTATTAAATTGATCAATTATAAGCTATCAATATTAACTAAGCTGGTTCTAAGAAAACTGAATCTATATAAGCAAATAAAATATATTATGTGTGATCAAGAAGAAGAAATAATAGAATACTTGCTATAATTCCTAACTTACAAGACTCAATGAAATGAGGCTTGGCAAAAAGGAATGAAAAGAATCTTTAAAGGATTTAGAAAACTTTCAAAAGAAAGAAAAAAGAAATCTAAAAAGAAAGAGTTAAACTTAATAATAGATGATAGAATAAAAATAGGTGAAATCAATGAACAGATAACAAAACTAGTAGAAAGAATTTTAAAAACCAGTCAGAATATATTCAGCTTCTGTATATGATTAATAGAGAAAGATCTAATTGTAAAAATAGCTGATCTGAAGTATTGCAATAAAAGAATTGAAAAAGAGACAAAAAGATAAATAATGAAAATGCAGAAAAAAGTACATAACCACTTCTAAACGAAAATATAAAATATGAAATGTAAAAAGATAATCAAGTGGAAACAGATATTAGAAATCCATAAATACAATAAGATAAAAAGACCAGTGCATCTACAGGGCAGGAAAGAAAGAGCAAAAGTATAGAAAGATAATCTAATAAGAAGTTGGTATATGAAGAAAAAAAATTAAAGACAAAAATCCTATTAAATAGTATGAAATATGGTATAGAATAATTAGGGGTTTGTCTCTGTCAGAGCTCAAAAGAATGATTTATAGTAGTGAATTGTAGGCAATAATATTAGAAGTTAGAAGGGTCTTTATCTGAATCTCTAATGAAGCAATAAATCACTTCTGAAGTTGCACTTAAAAAAATAATATAACTGAAATGAATGAATTAGTTAAAGAATTAGTTTTAGTATTTTATTTAATATGTATAGTCTACAAATATTTAATAATACATATATAATTAACCTGATAGAGAAAAAAAACCCAATCTGAATATTTGTAAAAAATATATATTATTTACAAACTTTATTTGGATTTTCTTTTATTTCAAAGCATACCAATATAAAGTTTTGTTTTTTTTAAGATATATGAGTATTTAGTATATAGCAAATTTTGACTTTTATTTTTTTAATACTTGGATTACTAAATATGAATATGTTTTATTTATTTTAAAAAGTCTTGCTAAATAAATATTTTGATTTATTATAATATTATTAATATTATTATTTGACAACTTTATTTTAGTAAAGAGACCTATGAGTCAATAATACAGTAGTAGCATTCTCAGATTACCAAATACTGTTTCTAAGTTCAATCTACTATGAGACAGTATTATCTAAGCCTAAGTGATACAGAAAAATCCTATTTATCTTATAATGATAATTACTGTCACCTATAATCAAGATCTCATTCAATCATGGGATAATCAAAGATTATAAGATGCTTTAGTCAGTTTTAATTCTGAAGTTATCTTATTACAAGACAGGTTTCAACAAGCTCCTGCAAATAGATTAAAGATTTGCATGTTGTAAAAAAAATGAACTAATAGAGCTTAGACACATTAGTAAGAAAAGGATTTCTATCAAAATTGATATCCATTTAAAACTCTATATGGTCACCCTATAGTCAGGCTATAATAGGTTATGTAAAAAAAATTACCAATAAAACGAAATAATATTTAAGACTTCATATAGGTATTCTGTAAACATATTATAATAAGTACTATAAAAAAAACACCTGATGGAATAAGATATAAAAAAGATCCTATGTTACAGTCCTGAAGCTTATAGAGTATTATATATGAGGATCAAGGAAAGATAATATAAACATAAGTAATTAAGTAATAGTGCTTCTTTCAACAATATACCATATTGTCAGGTTATGCCTGAAAACGGGTTTACGTTAAATGCACTATAAAGACATCTATTCATGTAGATATTTTTATAGATATATATAGCTGATATGTACCTTATATAGTTGAAATTTTCTATATATATGTACAATCTTAATATATAAAACTGAGCCTTGTTATTTCTTAAAAAAAAAAATTTTTTTAGTAAAGATTATTTTTATTATTTTTATTTCTATTAATATTATCTAAATGTTCTCAAGGTTAATATTAATACTGTATATTTGTATTGTTTAATATATACTCTTATTCTAATCTTATATCTTGCATAGCTATATATATTTATATTTTTGATTTCACAATATTTTTTAAAATATTTTTTTAATTAAAATCTGTTTATTTTTTAATAAATATATATTAAATTAATATAAAGAATTCTTTCACTTTTTTTAAGTTTTAGTTCTTTGAAAAATTTTTTCTTGTTATTATGGTAATTTTATTTTTTAAATTATATTCTATTTTCTTTTGCTTTAGAATTTAACTTTTTAATACTAAAATTTTTTTTTTTTATAATTTATTTCTTTTAAAATTTTTTTTTTGTTATTATGATAATTTGATTTCTTAAATAATATCCTATTTTCTTTTATTTTAAGATTTAACTGTTTAATGCTAAAATTTTTTTTTTTTTATAATTTATTCTTTTAAGTATTTCAATAGATTTTTATTTATTGATATAAAAAATTACCTATTCATTTCTATTTAAAAATTTTTAATTTAATAAATTTTTTTAATTTGTGAATAATTTTAACAAACTATTTATGTATATTATTGTTTTTTTTCTAATATTTTTTATAATTTTGCTAATTATGGCATTAATTTTATAAGTTACTTTTTTGTATATATAATAAAAATTGTTTATTATAATTTTTTATTCATTTTTAAAGTAAATATTAAATTATGTAATATTTAAGTCTTGTATTATCTTTTAAATCTCTTTTATAATTAAATTTTCCTAGTTATTTAAGTAAATTATTGATTTGTTTTTTATGATTTGTTTATATTCTATATTTATAATAATTTTTATTAATTGATTATTGTTTTAGTTACTTATATTATTTTTTATAATAATATTTTAGATATTTATTTATTCTCTAGAAAATATTATTGTAGATTTTTTTTCTTTTTTGTTTTATTGTTAAAAATATATGATATATTGAATCAAAATACATTCTTTATGAAAAAATTGATTTGTTTACTTTTAATATTCTAGCTATTATGTTATTTAAGACTATATGGATTTTTAGAATAAATATTTGATCACAATTATTGATCATTTCTTCTTTTTATTGAAGTATTTATTATATTATTCACTATTTACTCTTTCTTTATACTTTTTTACAAGGTTAATAAGAATATTTAATATTTTTTTTCTCTATTTTATACTATTTGTAATATTGTTTTAGATCTATTTATACCTTTATAATAATACTATAGTTATTTATTTATCTTTTTTTTTTAGGGTTAACAAAAGTTCAGTTTATTGAGTTTATTAGTTTATAAATTTGTGACATACAATTAAAAGTTATGGATTTGTAAAGACTATATTATTAATCTTATAACCTATCATCATATTGAAAGTTTCATTTTTGTATAAAAATAAATACAAAGTAAGAGAAAAATAAAAGTAATTTTTGAAGTTACTTTTCAAGTTGATTTATAAAAAAAAGCAAGACTTTATTATTATAAAAGTATAAAACTTTTTATAAACATCTTTTTTATATATTGTCAAAGGATTAATAAAAAGAATTTTATTTTTTTTTTAATTGTTTTAATATTTAATTATCCTTTCAATATTAATGATATACTTATATATTTTTAATTTATAATTGTAAAAAAAAAAAACAATTTATAATAAATTTTTATTGTTTAAATTATTGATTTCTATTAAAATAAAAAAAAAATTAATTTTAATTATTAAAATTAACTTTTATTTGAAAATGATGATTAGATATATTTATATTGAAAAAGTTTTATATTCAATATTTATTTTATAATTAAAATGACAAAAAATATATATATAACTAAAAATAAAATAATTATCTAATTTAATTATAGATTAATTGAAATATAAATAAATAAATAATTTATTATAAGCATTGTATTAAGTATCGATTTTTTTTTACCCACACATTTAAATGAACCTCTAATATAAATAAATAATTTGAGTAAAACCTTTTATTTCGTACTTACCATATATTTCATTTAATTTGTTTACATAACAAATAGTATTAAAAAAAAAATTAAGATCGATGCAAGATGATCGAGATACCAACTATTGTTTCTAATTGAAGCACGATCGATTTTTATGATGTCAGAATGACTGCAAAATTACGTCACGCGTAAATACATTGGTCCTTGAAGAATTAAACATACATTATATAAAAAATATTTGATGGATCATGTTGCACACCTCAGGGTGCTTTGTTTGTATTTATGCCCTTAACTGAACTCCAGACACTAAGAATCGCGAGGAGACAATCAGTTAATCATAATAATAACAATAAATCCTGACCAGATCCAACCATAACACCAATAATACTCACTTGGCAGGATGTCGAGCAATTCAATTCCAAAAGAAGGTTGTTTGATATCTTTCATGCATGCTCACATGTTTGTTTCTAACAATGAATAATTAATCATCCAAATATGATAAATAAGGAAAATTTTTTTATGTCGAATATACAGATTTAACAAGAATTCAAATTTTTTTTTACACTTGCTACCGTTCCAACTTACTTGGAAAATCACCTAATTCCTTTTAGCAGTATATGAATTCTTCGCCCCTAACAAAGTTTATCTCATTCATTGGGAAAACAATTTTTCTACTCTCACTTGATCTCTTGAAAACCTTTAACCCAGTCACCATATTAAGCGTTCTTATCAGAACATTCAAACTGATTTTCCAACCAATGATGACGCTCGTGAACTCGAGAAAAAAAAAACGCGCCAAAGAAATCTCGTCTGACAAAGATCGTCGCCCCCCACCACTCAAGATTTCTCCAAATCGACGTAGGCGTTCCGTCTCGTTTCACGACCTTCCGTCACTCACCTCGTCTCGTAAGGATAGATTGACGCATCATACTCTTCCGTCATCCAACGCCCATAGTGTCATTCAAGATTATGAATGCTTCCAGCAAAATTTAGAAGCTGTTCACGAGGACGGAGACACCATCAGGTCTTGTTCATCCTCCTTCGCGTCGTCATCTCCATCGTCTCCCACCGATCTTACTTTCACTCGTACATCCACTACCGATATCAATTTTACCAGCGTAACTTTCTCCTCGAACCTGTCAACCACCAACCCACTCCCTTCAACTCTTCGCGAGATTCTCTCCGAAGTATGCGAAATCGTGATATTGGCTTCAAGCACAATTATTTCCTTGTTGGCGTTGAATCCCTTACTCTTTGTTTCTTTCATAATTGCTACCATCATTACTCTACCTATCTGGATCGTGCTAGCTCCGGTGGTGTGTGTCCTTATTGGGTTGGTGTATTTTCAAATTGTGCCTGTGGCTTATTTTTTACTTTGGACCGGGCTGAAGGTAACAACGGGGGTTAGAAGGTTGAGGATAATTAGGAATGGTAATTAATGTGTTGTGGTGCTTGGCATTTGACGCTTTGAGTTAAACCGAAAGCACACTACTTGGTTGTACATAGGTAGAATTCGATTTAAACTTGTAAGGCGACTCCTTTTTAGTGACAGGTGAAAAAAATGAACGTGATAAATTTTGCGAATCTATGCGTCACGTGACACATGATGAACATCCATTTTAGATGGTGACTTCTCTTCAATGTCACACAAACGAGGGATAAAATCAAAGTTTCTTAATTAAAACAGATTCACGTGTATCTCTATAAAACAAAACTTTCACGCTTTTAATATTAACTGCTGATACATTGGTGACTGAATCCAAGAACAAAAATCCGTATAATTATTCATGATAAGAAATTTTTTATTTTATAATTAACTTATATTCTATTAAATAATTTTTTGAAGCCTAATTTTGTTTCTCTTAATAAAATATTTCCTTTTACCTTATAATATATGTGCGTATAATATAATCCTTTTGTCAAGTGTAGAATAATAAGTTCTCTATTTGCGATTGAATTATATGTGCATTGTGAAAAATTACCTTCGTTCATGATTGAAAAATCGAGCTTTAGTGACCAACATAAAAGTTGAAATGTCAAATAACATCAGAATTCATCACAAGGAGTATTGGAAGGACCTTTCAATTCTCATGACTACCGATGAGAATCTTCCCAGTCTTTCCACGAAAATGGTAACAATGATCATTAAGAAAAAAAATCACAATGGAAAATCGAAAACATGAGATGAGCGAAAATCCACGAGAAGAAGTACCTCAGTTGATAATTTTTTACAAATATATGAGAAGAATTCCAGGAAAATCAAAAAAAAAAAAAAAATATATACTGTATATATGGATAATTATTTTTGAAAGTATTAAAAAGATTAATTAAAAATTTTCAGTGACCTTTTTTTGGATACATAA